>ML827238.1:70706-82858 GCA_009831015.1 Picea engelmannii | reverse complement strand
TGTTGGAATTTAATGTTTTCCCTTCAAAAAAAAAAAAAAAAAAGAGAAATGTGTATATATGAATATTCATTATTACGTAACTAAACCACAGTTGTTTAAAATAAAATTGTTGAAATAGATAATAGTAATTAAAGAATTTCTCAAACAATTGATTGGTTTGTTGTCTTTTATAAAAAACTAGTCTTGCTCACTGGATTGGATGCATACATAAATTACTAAAGGATGGTAGTTTTGATTATTAGTACATGCACGAGACTTGTATGTACTAGCTACACATGCATTTCTTGTACATATACACTAGTATGTATGATTTTTCTTGACTTACTTACTGATAATCTTGGTTACTTGTTATGAATGTCTGCACCAGGTTTCTTTTCCTTTGTACCATAAGACACCTTAACTTCGAGACGAAGTTTCCTGAAGGGTGGGTGTATATAACAACCCTAGTAGAATATATACTTAGGGATTATTAAGTAAAAGATTTATTAAGTAATTAATTTTTCCTAACATGTTAATAACTAAACAACAATTGGTGTAATGATATTAATTAAGTATTTATTAATTAATTAAAGGTTATAATTTTGATTAATTAATTAATTAATTAACTACCTATTATATTCAATAACTTGGGTATTAAATTTAAAAGGGATAATAAGTTATATTGTTTAAATTAAAAGGTTACGTACACGGAAAGGGATAACATATTAATTACGAGAGGATAAAATAATAAAGGAATGGATAAGGGGCATTAACTAGGAGTAGGTAAGGAACTAAATGCATAAGTCAGTGAAGGAGGAATATGGAGGGGAAGGAGGTTTACGAGGGGATTATTCGACGGGAGAGGTGGATTGATTTTTGGGGGGCTCTCTTGGATTGGCAGGGAGGAGAGTGGAGTTCTATAGTCAGGAAGGTTCAGTACAGGCACCGGTTTGCTGGAGGTTTTGGGCACGGGGGCCAGGATATCCATATGATATCCTGGAGCTAGTTAGTTGTCCTAGTTGGCAAGGAGGATAGTAGGTTTGGGCAGTGTTTACACAGTGCAACCGCGGTCAACAAGGAAAGCGAACAAACAGAGGTTTAGCATCAGACCCAAGTATTTAAAATTGTGTATTTGTTTTCTTTTACTATAAAATTTTATTATTTGTGGATAAATCTATATGTGAATGTGCTCAATTAAAGAAATTTTTGAATTTTACTAATTTGCTCAATATAGAGGAATTATTGAACTTTACTGTTATGTTAGTAGAATTAATGGATGTTTAATTAAATTGGCCACTACACCAACCAAGGGAATCCTCCCAAGTGCGAGGTTGATGTGGTTTTTTTTGTAAACTCGAACCATTTTTTTCATGTTAAATATGCTCTTGGGTCTGGATCCAATTCTAAGGCCAAGTTTTCGACTCTATATATGTTTCTCTATTTGGAGAAATCACACAAGGTGGAAAGGTTGAAAGTTATGGGAGACTCTCAAGTAGCCATCAACTGCGAAAATGGGAAAAATAAAGTGGAAATTGGTTATCCTTTTTGACACAAATTCGCAACTACATACAAGGTTTTGAATGGTCATACTTCTCTCATATCTATAGAGAATTAAATCAAAAAATTGATCTATTATAAAGGTCACATTGCAATTCTATGATGGCATGTTTATTGTTTATGAATTCTATGACAGCTAGGAAATAGAAAGCATTGAATCCCACTTTTATATTGGTCTGGGTTGATATCAATGGTTGTATGGTGTTTCTATTGATGTATGTTTAGAGACAGCGGTATGAATTATGGACTTGGATGGTCATTAGGCCATTTGGGAAATGTCTTATGATTGTATATATATTTTTTTTGGAGTAATGTATGGTACTGAGTCAGATGACTGTATTAAAATATTGATTGGTCATTAGTTTTTGTCATAATCTCATAAGTCTAGAGATCGTCAGTTATGGTTTGTGGTGAGTCTTTTTTTACAAGCTATATATATGTTCTCAACTATGGAATATAAAGATTTTTTCCTTGGGAAAATAAATAAATAAAACAACAAAAAAATAATTTTAATATAAAAATATCACTAAATTTATTTTTTAAATAAGGTCCATGACCACGACTCATTTTTGAAAAATAAATTTAACAATTTTTTAAAACTCTTTATTTTTTTATTTTTTTAAGCTAAAAAAAGTTTGTATATTTATATATATGGACAATAAAAATACATATGCACTAGTGAGGGTCTTCCATAAAGGAAACCAGACCCCTTCTTAGTCTATATCTATGTTCAGGAAATCATGCAAAGAGCATCCTAATGACGGGCTACCAGATCAGAAACCAGCCTCCTCATTGTTTACATCTGAGAGGGTATAAAGGATTATTGAGTTTAACCATCACAAAGAAAATATCCCCTTGATCATAATTAACAGTGTGGGCACTATCATATATAACCGTGTAAGATCAGTCAAAAAAGAAACTACCAAGGTCTTTCTAAACTAAAAATTCCAGGCAGGCAAAAAATCTAAGAGAGAGGATCAGAACCCAAAGAGTTGGTTGTTGGGCTTCTCTGGATAATCTATACGTCCATTTCCCTTGTCTTCCTTGCCAACCGCAACGTTGGGCTCGTCCTCTTCCTCAATTTGAATGGGGAAGGCCCACGATCCTGGAAAATTTGGGTGGTTTCCCATACTTTGGGCCTCTTGTCTCACCCGGAATTTGATTCCAAACTGCGAGTAGCAGAAAAGGTCGAACCTTCTGTCTAGGATTTCAATGGCATGTAGAGATTTGTCATTATCTCTTTTACCTTATCCAAAACCTAGGAAACCTTGGCTTTCACCACCCAATATGTTTCATCCAACTGGAAATACATGGTTTCCCTGGTGTGATTATACTTAGGGTCATCCACCCAAAATTTGACTTCCCTCACTATGTCTGCATTAGAGGTTGAGCAACGTTCGCCTCACCGCCTCCTCAATTTGCCCTGTGTGTTGTTTTTCCTTCTCTGTGCTTAGGTGCTTGAATCATAAACCTGCCATCCACACTGCTCGAGCTTCCCTTGTTTGTTTTACTGGTCCTCTTGAAGAAGAAGGCTTTGCTTACTTTCATTTCTAACTTGTTCCCTTTCTTTCCATTCTTCTATTAACCCTCTCAATTGTGTAGGTTGCTCCAATTATCCTTGTTTCAGCTAGCCCGACTCTTGGATCTTGTCAACTCTTTCTCTCAAAATGTACCTGCATCCAATTCCCTCAGTTTGTTCAATCACCTCCTAAGCTTGATAGTAGAAAACGTGATCCGGATTTATGAGCAGAACGAAACGAATAACAGATTGAATACAATAACACAAAGATATGGAGAAAAACAAAAGATATACAATGAACAATAACTTCTATTAAATAAATGAAATAGGATGAAACTGTAAAAATGAAGAACTGAAAACAACTTGCTTGAATGGTGGTATTTATCTCTGAGAATAGACGTGCTTGCTACAGGCATTCATTTGAGCATTATCATTGCAATGAGGATCCATAGGCCTTTTTAATATTAATCATGAATGCCAAAACCATAGACATCCAAAAACCTAACCCTAGGAGATGAAACTCCAAAAGTTATGTGGGCCCCGATGGGTAAGTTGGTACCTCAACTTCCCAAGGTCATAAATTTTTCATACGACCTCTGTTTTAGGTGTGTGATAGCCCATTGGAAAGGTATTTTCGATAACTACACATTATGTTGTGCAACTTTGACTCTAACTATAGTTTTATTGTGGCAAGCAAAAAAAAAACATTGTTTAGGGCCCCAAAAATGCCTTGGAAGTACAAAAAGATGTACTGACATGAAAACTTGCAAAATAAGTCAGTTGGAATAGGTGGGCAGCCACCAATATCCACCTGGATGTTGTGTAGGGATTCAGGATAGCCCCGGAAGTTTAGAACCCACAATTACAAAAAAATGTCATCATTATAAAGAAATGTGTTGAACTAACAATTGTCAAGAGGAGCCAGTTGGAATAGGTGGTGTTGGCACGGGGGCAGACCTAGGGTTCAACTCCAATAGCGCACCAACAAGACCTAACTATTGGCCCTTTCGACAACACCTGCGAAGCAGATGCAGTCTCACCTGGAGCAGCTATGGGGAGGTTGCGAGACAGATATGTCTACAACCAAGGGGAATATCAAGTGGATCTAACACTAGAACAATAAAGTATGCACATATATCACTTATCAGCTTATATCTACTCTGCACAATTATCTATCAGATGTAACACAATAACCGAAATAGAAGCATATCAAATGACAAATAACAGGGTATCAATCACACCCAATGCAAAATATACGTGGTTCACCCTCTCTCTAGGGATACGTCCACAGAACTATGCTTTATAATGTATTAAGATGAAGCATACAGTTCTTGCCTACACTCTTAACTAGCAGATCTCCTTTCTTCTCCTCATTATCTCTCCCCTCCCTGCGCACCCAGCTACAGGGTTGATCTTTGCACCCAGTTGAAGATCTTACAATACAGAAGGCTCTCGTACTCAGCACTTCTCTCTCACACAATATTACTTACTTGGTCACACAATAACTCTAATCTCTCAATCAAATTGATACCAACAACAATAATAACAACCCAACCCAGGTCCTCTTGACCTTTATTTATACATTACAATAGATCACTGACATCCTTAGGCCCAAAACTAGGTGTCTGAAACCCTAGATACCAAAACCCTATGTGTCTAAAACCCTAGGTCAACTTGACTCGCATTTTCAGGGCTTCGTCATCCTGTCTTTCCTTCCTTCTCGCACGGTGCTCCAAAGCATCCAATGGTGGATTTTTCCACTTGTTGAATTGTCCACGATCCTTCTTCCTTGCTAATCTGTCATCCCTGATCTCTGCATCCAACGGCTTGCTTCCTTTTACTTCGCTCCACCTTTTCTACTATTCTGCTCACTTCAACCCAGTAACAGTCACTGTGTCTTTCACGCAGTTCACATTCTGCCTTTTCTTCCTTGATCTTTGTGTACTTCTATAACCAAGTGCAAATAGGTGGGTGGCCACAAATATCCACCTGGATCAATCCTCCCCCCTTAGGAAGAAATTGTCTCCATTGTGTTGTGTGCCCCCATCAAGTGACGAAATTTATGTTGAATTTGGCCCTGGGTGAATCACTTGCCTTGGTGCAGGAGCTGCCATGCCTTGAAAACCCAGTAAATTTGGATCCTATGCTAGTGAGTGCCCTTGACCTGTGTGTCCACTATATGATCAGTGGATGCATGTTCCATGCAATTAGGGTTGATCTATGTTGGTGTTAATTGTTCTGCAATCTCAGAGGTGTCCAATAATGGTGGAAAATATGACTGGAGGAGATCCACATTGAACACTAGGTGTAATCCAAGGAAGGGGGGAGTGTTGAGCTCAAAATCATTGTCACCCACAACCTTGGTGATAGTGTAAGCCCCATAGTGAAGTGGACGGAGCTTCTGATGGGGCCCTGTAAGGCTCTCTTTCTGCAAATGTAACCAAACCTTGTCTCCCACATGAAACTTGTGCGATACCCGGTGTTGATCATGGCGATGCTTGTACTTAGCATTGGCTTTCTAAAAAATATCATGGACTTGTTGGCGGATGTGTTGAATCCACTCAATGAATACGGTGGATTTTTCGACCTTAGACTCAACATGGGAAGATTCTACCTGTGTGGTTTCAAGAGGTAGTGCAACATAAATGGGACCCAAGGGTTGGAATCCCAACCCCACCTGAAAAGGGATATGGTCAATAGAGCTATGGAGAGCCATGTTGTAGTTGTGTTAAACATAGAGAAGACTCTCATCCCATGTACATGGATGTTTATAGTTATACATGCACAGGATGTGCACAATCATCTAATTGACAACCTTTGTTTGGCCATCAGTTTGGGGGTGGAAGGAAGTGGATTTAGTGATCTTGGTGTCCAACAGTGACCAGAGACTCGACCAAAATGTGTTGAGGAACATGTTGTCTCGATCTAAGATGATGGTCTTTGGTATCCCAAAATATACCCACACCCGTTCGAAGAAGAGATTGGAAGTATCTTCTATTGTGATGCTCTTCTGGCAGGCAGTGAGAATGGCCATCTTCGAAAACCGATCAACCACCACAAATACAAAACCATTGCCTTGCTTGGTGAATGGAATGCCAAACATGTAATCTATCAAGATGGATTTCCAAGGATTCTCGGGAGTAGGAAGAGGGTTGTATAATCCTTTCTTCTTGATGGTTGGCGTGGCAATGGCATATGCAATGCAAGATCTAATATACTTGTTTACGCCCTGCCGAACTTTTGGCCAATAAAAATGTTTTTTGTAGAACGACCACAGTTTTCTGCATGCCAAAATGTCCTGCCATATTACTGTAGTGAGCCTCCCAAACAATCTTTGCACGCTCTCTTGCGGGAACACAGAGGTGGCCTAGATGGCATAAAATTTCATCCTGAATGCGAAAATTGGTGACATTCACGCTTCTACCCAAGAGCTGATATGTGGTGGAAAATTCAGGATCACGCTGATAAATTTGGGGCCACTCAAATGCCTCATGCCCATAGGAATGGAGCATGATGGTGAGTGCAGCAATGGGATGTCAAATGAGGCAGTCAGCGACATGATTTGTGCTCCATGTCTTATACTTGATGTTGATATGGAACTGTTGCAGGTATGTGGACCACTTTTGATGGCGATCATTCTGCAACTTCCCCAGTGTTTGTATGAACTGCATAGGCTCGTGATCAGTGTGGATGATTGTCTACTTTACCAGAATGTAATGTTTCCATTGAGGGAAGGCTTTCACATTGGAATACATTTCCTCGTCATAGGTGGGGTATTTCCAGATGGTATATCAGAGTGTCTCACTATGGTATGCTATTGGATGACCGTGTTGAGTGAGAACTGTGCCTACAGCATAGTCGGATGCATCAGTCTCAATCTCGAATGGTTGTTGCAAATCAGGTAAGGAGATTACTAGAGTAGAGCACAAGTGATGCTTCAGATCATCAAATGCTTGTTGTTGTGCCTTCCCCCATGAGAACCTTTCATTTCCACCGCCCTTGGTCACTTGGTTGAGGGTCCACGCAATATGGGAGAATCCCAACACGAACCATCAGTAGAAGTTGGCAAGTCCAAATAAGCTTCGAAGCTCGCTTAGTGTGGTCGGGGTTGGCCAGACATGGATGACTTGGATATTATATGGATTCACATGTACTACATGCTCATCAACAATGTATCCCAAGTATTGGACCACGTTCATTCCAAATGAGCATTTTTCTAAGTTGGCATATAGATTGTGTTGTCGCAGAGTGTTCAAAACATGTTGAATATGTTGCATGTGCTACTCCCAAGTTATGTTGAAGATGAGGATGTCATCCAGCTATTTTACCACAAAATACTTGGTGAAGGGTCTCAATACATCATCCATCCACCTCATGAAAGTTGGCAGTGCATTTATTAATTCAAAGGGCATAGCCATCCATTCGAAGAGATCTTATTTAGATTTGAAATTTGTCTTTCATACATTAGTCAGTTCGATGGGAACCTAGTGGTAGCCAGAGTTTAGGTCAATCTTGTTGAAGAAAATTTCTCCCTTGAGTTGGTCAAAAAGGTCATCAATTCGAATAATTGAGTATCGGTTCGTGACTGTGATTTTTTTTAATGCTCTGTAATCAATGCATAGCCTCCGGGTCTCATCTTTCTTCTACACCAATACAATCGAGCTTTCTCAAGGGGAGGAGTTTGGTCGGATGTGACCCTTTTGAAGTAGCTCTTGGATCTTACACTTGATTTCATCATTTTCCATCAGCGAGCGATGATAAACTGGTCCATTAGGTAGAAGTGAAATGGGGGTTAGATCAATTGGATGCTTGACTTGGCAGTATGTCGGTACCCAATGGGTGAGGAGAATATGTCTTTGTACTCTTCCACGATCCCGTCCATTTTCTTCAGCTGCAAAGAGAGGCTCTATGTAGAGGTCACATATGTGGTGGTGACCTTCTGCTTACTGCGAGCATGGATCACAAAGAAGACGAACTTCCTGATCTGTTAAATGGACTTACCGCATTTCTTAGTAGAGATTAAATAAATGGTGGTAGGTGGAACTACCTCTGGTATCATGTACAATTCCCTACCCAAAGTAATAATAACACTATGGGGTCTAGATTCATACATAGGATGTCACTTCCACAAATATGGTTGGCCTAAAATAACATCACAAACTTCAAGGGGGGAAATATCACACAATATCTTGTCTTTGAAAGGATTGAAGCCGTAGGGAAGATGGCATTGTTGGATGACATGTAGATCTCTTCCTTGGCGAAGCCAACAGATGGTGTAGGGTTGCAGGTGCGGTGTAATTGGTAGGTACAGCCTCTTGAGGACCTCTGTTAAGATTAGGTTCTTTTGATTGCTATTATTGACAATGAAATGAAGCAGAGCCCCCTTTACCCACATATGTGAGTGAAAGAGGTGTTCCCCTTCCTCTGGTTCTCTTGGCTGGACTTTAGTGGTAGAGACAGTGGAACTGGGTTCAAAATCTATAATCCGCTTCATCCTTATGGATTTGATTCAGAGTCAGAATCTATCTCTGACTTGGAAGGTTTCAGTTCGGCCACCAGTCACTGCTTGGAGCGACATTCTTCAGTGTTGTGCCAAGGGATTTTATGGTATTCACATTAGTTTCCCATGTCCTTCGAATTCTCATTACCCTTCTTGGGTTGTGGCTTGGACTGGTTGTCCTGAGAGTGGCCATATTTTCTATGTCCCTTGTTTTGTGGGTTGGGATCACACTTTCCCTACTTCGGCTATGTGGAGTTTTCAGATACAAACTCTCACCTCTTTTTCTTAAATTTCTACTCGATCTTGACAGCATATCTCTAAGCCACACCTAATGATGCGATGTCCAAAAACTCCATCTCTACTTGAATGTATGTATGCAGAAAGTCGCACCAGATTTCGTTAAGAGTCTTTGATACCCAATTTTGTGTGCATTGTATGGAAAATATTGGTGAAATATGGTATTTTCTTGTCCCTTTCCTGACGCAGCATGGTCCATCATGTGTACTGGTCCTCGTAGCTTCCAACAGTGTAGTATTGTTCTTTAATGGCATCCCTAAAGGAATCCCATGTGGGGGCGAACACAAATATTGTAGATTCCTCTATGGCCCTTTTCTCAGAGTAAGCATCCCACCAGTCCTTAACATGGGGGATGGCCTTAAGGAGTGAAAAAGTAATATTTTCCTATCAGAAAAATTGTGGACCGAAAAATACCCTTCGAGTAGATTCAGTCATTTATCTACAGCATTTGCATCTATCAGTGCTTCAAATAATGGAATATCAAAATTTACTTGTACCTTGAAGGGGGTTGTGTATCCTCTTGATCAATATGTGTCTCATGTGGGCAACCATCGAAGGATCTGTGCAAAGTTGTCTATCATTTCGTTCATTTGTCGCGTAAGAGATTCCTCAAGCAACAGTTTAAAAGGATCTCCTGCTTTGCCATATTTCTTCTCGTCCCCCATTATTTGTTGTCGGGATCGGCATGGTCGATCTTGCAAAGGCTCGACTGGTTTGAGTGCCAACTTCTTCTACCCAAATCTTGTTGGGGACATGCACAAAGAAAAACAAACAAAGAGAAGACCGCTATGATACCACTAATCAGGATTTATGAGCGGAATGAAACAAATAACATATTGAATAAAATAACATAGAGATATGGAGAACAACAATAGATATCCAGTGAACAATAACTTCTATTAAATAATTGAAATAGGCTGAAACTGTAAAACTGTAGAACTGAAAACAACTTGCTCGAATGGTGGTAGCTATCTCTCAGAAGAGATGTCAGCTATCTCTCAGAAGAGATGTGACTGATACGCGCATTCGTCTGAGTAGAATCATTACAATGAGGCTCCAAAGGAATACTATCCTAAAGAAACCACAGCCTACAAAGCTCTTTTCCAGGAATACCAGGACATTTTTTCCTGGTCATACACAGAGATGCCTGGCCTTGACCCCTCTATTGTTGAACATCGTATAGACACCTGGCCTGATATCACACATATCCGTCAAAAACAACATCTGCTACACCCATCCAAAGTAGTGGCCATCAAGGCCGAAATTGACAAATTACGCGTTGCAGGGTTCATCTACCACATCGCATATACGTCATGGGTCTCCAACCTCGTCCTTGTCAACAAAAAACATGGCACTAGCTGCATCTGTACGGTCTTCCGCGATATCAATCACTCCTATCCCAAAGACAACTTTCCAACTCCCTTTATCGACCAAATTATCGATGATTGCACTGGTCACGAGGCTCTGTCCTTCATGAACGGTTTCTATGGCTACAACCAAATTCAAATTCACCCAATCGATCAGTACAAAACCGCATTCACTACCCCTTGGGGCACTTTTGCGTATTATGTCATGCCTTTCGGCCTCAATAACGTAGGAGCCACTTTCCAACGTGCCATGACATACATTTTTCATGATCTGGCTCAAATCATTATCGCCTACTTGGACGATCTCACCGCTCGCTCAAAAAAACACACTCAACACCTGGATGACTTACGCATTGTATTCCACAGGTGTCGTCAGTACAATATCTAATTGAATCCCCTCAAGTGCGTATTTTACGTCACTACTAGACGCCTCCTTGGATTCATTGTCTCCCAACATAGCATCACAGTCGACCCCCTCAATGTCCAAGCCATCACGGAAATTCCCCCACCACGGAATTTATGCCAACTACAGAGCCTACAAGGCAAAGCTAACGTTTTACGCCACTTTGTCCCCAATTACGCCACTCAAGCACATGGTTTCCTTCACCTCTTACGTCATGATATCCCATTCCAATGGAACGAACATGCCCAAAATGCTTTTGATGATCTCAAAATGGCCCTCTCCAATGCCCCATTAATTAGCCCACCCGACTACGACTACATCCTCTATATCTCGGCCTCAGTCGTCTCTATAGCAGGAGTTCTCGTCCAACTAGGGGATGATGATCGTGAGCATGTAATTTACTACATTAGTAAAAATATTTCAGGGCCACCCTTGAAATACAAACACAAAGAGAAATTGGCCCTTGGAGTTGTCCTCATAGTCCATAAATTGTGCCATTACATCTTGCTTCGAACTACCAAAGTCGTAGCAGATTCCAACCCCATGCAATAATTTCTCAGTCGCAAGCAAATTAATGGTAAATTTTCCCAATGGATCGTCATCCTTCAGGAGTATGACCTTGAGATTTCAACACCCAAGAGTGTTACACGTCAAAATTGCTCAGCTGGATAAGTGTCGCATTGTCCCTCTAAATTGTCGTAAGTGTCGCATCAACTTTCGCAAGTGTCGCAAGTTGGCCACAAGTGTCGCAAAGGATGTTTAGACATACTGCCATGTCAACGACACTAAGAGAGCACTTATAACATCTCACATGATTGATATGAAGGAGGAGAACTGATCTACTGAAGTCAAACAACCTTTTTCCATCTGAAAGCACCCAAAAAACTGAGTTTTGGATAGGAGCACTCCCCCTTACACTATCTCGGAGCGCCGGTGCTCCCCCTTACACTGTCAGGGAGAGTTATAATGCTCCCCTGGCCCTTTTTAGGGAGCGCTATATATTTTGAGAACGTTGGCGCCCCCTAAAGCTTACTAGGGAGCGCTACAACACTCTGATGGCCCTTTTGAGGGAGCACTACCTATTATGGGTGGTTGTTAAACTGTTGAGATGAATGGGGGAAGCATCTTTTCATTCTTGGAAGGCAGTTGGATTCAAATCCCTAGTCCAACCATGATCCTAGGGAAGATCCTCAACTGAAGGAGGAAAATCCTCACCTTCCCCAAGGATATCTCAAGATTGTTGAGCCTCTCCAAGGCTATATAAGCAAGCTTTCTAATGGTGAAAGAAGGAGAGAAAGAGAGAATCATACCAAACTTATGATCTCATGAGTGGTATGGGGGAAGAATTGAACATATGAAACTTATGATCTTGGAGAGAACTTACAGTCATCCAAAGGAGAGTGATCAGTGAAGCTGTTGTTATCCAGGTTGTGGATCTTTCAGGCAAGGGTTAGACGAAGAGGACTTGACGAAGCTGTCGCATTCGCATCTACGATTGTAAGTACTGCTGTCGTTATTCTCATTAATATG
>ML827238.1:30411-60092 GCA_009831015.1 Picea engelmannii | reverse complement strand
AAAATATATATAGTACATGTACAACATCCGTAGGCCGGTGAACCACCTCGCCCCTATCGATACAAAACTGGCATCACCACACCAAGTAGGATCACAGGCCTATATAAATACCAAAAAATACAAAAGTAAATATAGAGACACTCATGGTGCCTCTAGAGCACCACCACCAGGCCCTCTCTCGGGAGGTGGTACCCCACCAGCTATCGGTCCCTCTGGCCCTGGGGGAAACCGCCCAGTAATCATCGCACCTGCTACTGCTGCTCTCCTGAACACGGTCTTCCACACCAACAGAACAGTCACGCACTGCTCCAGGACTCCCTCATCATGGATCTGTGACCACATGCCCTCGGGCACTCCCTATAGCACCACCTCCAAGCGACGGTGAATATCCCTGAACTCTCCCCCGGCCTCCGCCGGAGGAGCATGTGAAGGCCCTGCCCCAGGGTCATCAAATCAGTGCCTCTGTTCTGATCTTTCCCCCTCATCCAGCCTCGCACCATCCTCATCACGTCGTCGTCTCTCCCCATCTTGTGGCTCTCTCTGTGGCGGTCTCACTGGCACCCTGACCAGCTCAACCTCTCGACCACGTGGTCCCACATCTGCACACACAACAAAAAAATGATAGCATCAACATCCATCCACACATCAAACTATATATGATATACTATCTAACTATCAAATCATCAAAGCAAATACATCCACATACCTCTCCGGTCAAACACCTCGCCAGGGGGAAGAACCATCTCTGGGTCCTCCCAGAAGTCTACATTATTGTACGAGTACTGGAGAATAATCTATGGCATCTGACACCACATTCGTGAAATCTCGGGTGTAAAATAGTGCCCCCCCTCCCCACCATCGTGGCGAACCAAGATCACCCCCCACCGCCTCATTCGTGGCTCTCACACCCCCGACGTGCCCAAAATCACTCTAGGGAACAGCATCGGCACCCTCTCTAAAACTGACGCCACCAAGATAGACACAAAAGAGAACTCCCCTGATTTTTCCGCACGATACCTGTCAAGTTTCCCTACCATCTTAGCGTGCAGCATCACGCCCTAGGCGAAATGCTCACCTGCCAGTGCCCTCTGCCTCACCCTTAGCTGACCCCCACTGATCTGCTGAGTCGCGAGAGACCCGTATAGTCTCACCACCATCGCTACCATGCAACGATGTACAAGGGAATCCATCGCCCCAATGCTAACCACAGAACCCGACATGAATTTCTCCCCTAGACAATACCTTCGAGCTAGGGTAACCAACTGCCCATCCCCAGGTAGCACGGGATCCGCTGGTAACGGGGTTCCCCGAAACGGGACCCCAGTCAGAAAGTATATATCCTCCACCGTCGTGAAGGGCATCTCCTCACCCCGCACAATGAAGCAATTTCGATCCGGATCCCACATCCCAGTCAAGAACTACAGTAAAAACTCTTGGGCCCGTATCAGGGGGCACTCAAAGAACTTCAGCATCCCACAAGCTGCTAAAGTATCACGAATCGATGGCTCCTCATTGGTCACTACCTCCCTCAGATGTGACCAATCCCTCTCCCTCCAATGAATCGACATCGTCAAACCTGGTCACCTGCATCCACATATACAGTACTCGATAAGCAATCATAACCCTGAAAATATCCAAAAAGTCAAATAATTACACTTTTCAGCTTTGTTTCAAAGGCACGGTTGTTTTTCTCCACAGGCGCACACATATGCGCACCTATTTATCCCATAGTCACGCACTCATGTGCCCTTGTTGGCGATACAGGGCTGCACACATGCACCCTTGTCACATACACAGACGCGCCTTAAGGCATGACCATTGGTCACACAGTTGCACACACATGTGTGACTGCTAGGAACACAGTCGCATATGCATGTGCAGTTGTGACCTGCACAAGCACGGACCCCATGCGTTCCTACTTTCCTCCCTTGAGCGCCCCCGTGCATGGCTATCCAAGATACATCCATGCACTCATGCAAGGGAATCCTTTGATCGCCCGCGCAGTAGGGGGCCCACACTCACTAAAACCCCATGTACAACCCCCGTACAACCCTGCCCAAAAAACAAAACCCTAAGTCCTATGCAGGAGGATACGACAACTAACCTAAAACTCATGGATCCTAGAACGACTATCTCGATCTCCTGGAATCTCCAAATCTCCTCTCCAATAGCGCGTCCACTCACTAAGATAACAAGTACAATTGAGGTGGCATTGTGGGCCCTACAGCTATATATAATCATTTTTGCCAACATTCCAGACTCAATTCTGGGAGCTCTGAATGTCTGTTTTCCGATCCGTCCTCAGCCACGGGACCAGAATCTTGTCACCTACATAATCATATTCCCCAGGCCACTTTCCATCCTCCATCCCCAGGGAGCATTTTTTATCATACCCACACTCAGGTACGCGTGCTCACATTCACTTCTTATTGAATAACTATTATATTTTATTTATCTTCAGATATTGTTCACGTCGGGTATTCAGTTTTCATGTGTGCAGGTACTTGGTCGTCCTCCATCCGTGCTACCCCTTCAGGTATATCATCGATACTGGCATGCATTCATTCCCTTTGAATATCATTTGCATCTCCAGTAACACCCTCTATCATTTACCTTTAGGGTCCATATCTCCAACTCTGCAGTGTCGTCACCTCCACTGCATTTTGGTGTTGTCACCCAGTAGCACTCTTCCCCACATGATTTGTCTCATTCATAGTCCCCCTTGGAACTTTGACACTCATGTTGTTTTCACCCTCTAGGGATGGGAGTCTC
Source organism: Picea engelmannii (assembly GCA_009831015.1). NCBI lineage: Eukaryota > Viridiplantae > Streptophyta > Pinopsida > Pinales > Pinaceae > Picea > Picea engelmannii. The sequence goes on along the minus strand of ML827238.1, from coordinate 57,320 downwards.
ATTAGTCTTACGCATTTTTTTAGAATCAGCCGCATACTCCTTTTCCTCATTTTTCTAACCTACCCAATGGAATCCCAGGACATCCCATCATGGTTCTCTCTTGACTGCACTTTTGCAGTAGCATTCACCATCCATTTCCTCCACACTCAATTTTGCCATCTGCAGATTGTCCTCCATTTCACTTCCCTAATACAGAAACCCACCTATGGGGCCCCCACCCTCCACCTGTTTCCCAAGCAACTTGCGCCATCATAGGCCAAGCCACCTTACACTGGGGCACCCGTTTCTGTATCTGCATAGTTATCCCAACTTATTTTTTATTCTTTTGGTAATTGTATAAAGCCTTTGTTTCCAGCATTTTACATAGCTTTTTTTTCGTCACCTTTGGCGACCTTCTTCCTTTTTGGAAAAGCAACCCATGTCACCCTCGGTTGGGGAATCCATTATCTTCTACTCCCATTGATATCATCCATAAACCTCGAGTATCTTACCCTCTCTATACCCATGATATCTGAGTTTATCCACTTTGTCAGACCTATGGAACCATCTAACCCACACCTAGTCATCCCCATGATGCTAGGTCTAGTTTTACGATTACTACCACACACCCTTTATCCCCAACCAAGGGAAGTCTTGAGTCTCACCACTCTCTAACTTCGTCCATGTTACTCATTAGTTCTTGATCTCATCCAGTGGATTTCATGAAGCCCTCAGCTTCTTGGAGTCGTGTCTCCCTTTCTGTCGACATCAGCACAGTTTACAGACGGGCGACAGTATCTTGACTCTCATTACCTTCACAATGAGGAGTCTTGGATGGCACAGAGAAAACCATCAAAATTTTCCTCTGCTATTATCAACCCGCCCCCAAGGGAGCTGTAGTCATCTCCACCAAAACACAGCTTCAGTTACTGTAGTACACATTTTTGAGTTACATGACATGAGCATGGGGCATGCCCGCCTCGTTTGTACACAGTTTTATTTATTTGTTACGCCTTGTGAAAGGTTTGGGTCCTACAAGTTCCCCTCTCCCTCCAATGGATCACTCTTGACACTCTCATCATCGCTCTTTCTTACAATGGTACTCTCAGTAGAAGAAACATTGATGTATTTTGGCTATACGTATGCTCATAACCTCATACTTCAGGGGCCATCTGTTATCACTGAAATTTCATCCGCAAATGGTTACAGGAATTCAGCATCTTCAAACAACTATTAGTTCACCCATGGACCAAAAATGACCAAAAATGCATTTCCAAAAGGTCCAAAACTATACAATCAGCAATAAAATCAACATGCGCTAAGACTACACACGGAGCGCGTGCACATGTGCCATTCAGAAACATAGGAAAAAGAGCACATGCGCACGATGCGTGACTGTGAACGTAAAAAATCGTGCATCCCTCAAAATGGCACATTTATGATATTGGTCGGCCTCCCACCCACTTCTGGTTCAGCTTCCAAGTCGATTTGACATCCAAATCTTATCTGGTTGAATAATGCCTCAAATTTATGTTATAAAAAGAAGCCATGGGTACACTACATTTTCAAGGAATTCATTTGTATTGTTATGTTGTTGATATTCTCTTGGAGGATCCTCTTTCCTCATCAAGAGCATGCTAGCACCATTTCAGTTATCCATTCATATCACCTCTAGATTGGATGTGCTTTGGATTCTCTTCACCATTTCATTTTAGTTCCTCACTTGTAAGAAGAGCTCAATATTTGGGAGTCCAAGAGCCCTCCCTTGGAGGAAGAGGGGACCCAAAGTCTCCCTTTCTCTTTGATGTTTTCTTTCCACTAATATAATCATTTCCATTGGTGGCATGAGTCTTGTTTGTTTCTTGTTATAATGTCTTTATGCACTATAGTTTAATTGATTTTATCCTTCTTATTTTAATTCTTTTCTTATCTTTTATGTTTTACACTTCTAACTATTTTCTCTACTGTTGTCTTGCCTAGTTGACCCAACTGGGAATGTAAGAACCCTTATTTTGCTCATTTAGGTGACAAAAGAGGTGCAACAGATTGACGAATCCACTGGGGAAAGGTATCAATTTACTACCCCATTTGGGTTATTTTATCTCTTCTTTCTGTTTATTTAACCTGCAGGTACCATAACCGACCCAAGCCGACCTGCAAAAAGTCAAATTCAAAGTTGAGTTGAGAGAATTTCGTTCGAAATTTTCTTCACGGTCGTGTGTCAAACGTGCGCGGGTTTTTCAACCCATAGGCATGCCTTAAGCGCACGTGTGCCAAAACCATTGTATTGATCAGCGCCTTCTGCGCACCTACGCCCATAAGCCACTTTCAGTTCACGCATTGGCGCTCACAACGCCTCTGTCTATTCTGAGACCCACGCACCTGTGTAGAAAAACACACATTGTAAGCTTTTCATGATCTATGGAAGGCCCATAGCCTTCTTAAAATTGATTCCATGCATATTGTAATCTACACCACACTTGTATTCCCTCTCCATATAAAGGGATTAGTCAAAACGTAGGCACTTAGAGGGTTAAAATCATTATTTCCTCTTTTTCTTTCATTTTGCCACATGGATGGCTTTCTTTGACTAAAAGTGTAAGTTGGAATCATCTTTAGATCGCATATAAAACTTGCATTGGGTCCAGAAATTGGATATCAATCGCTGAGTATGCTCTTCTCTCGCGCCCCAAAGCGATCTTGAGAATTAGAAAGAGATTGAGGGAAAATTTCATCTCCCTTAAAAAGACAAAATCTTTAGGAGAGGACAACAACCCCCTCAGGACTCCTCTTAGTTTATTTTTCAAACACATCTTAAGATTGTAATGGGCCCATACATGCTCACATATGCACAATCTAGGATAGTTTCAAATCTTTCTTAGATTAAATCACATTAGGGAGTTAAAGGAATAGTAAGGACCCACATGTCCACATGCTAGTTTCCTAGGGACTTTAAAATTCCACAAGGTTGTACCAATGACATTTAGTTAATTAGGTAATCAAGACTTGTAAGGACCAAGCGAAGTCCAGATGCAACAAGGTGACACCTAATTTATTAAAAATATTGGCACACTTTCACTTGTTCACCCACAAAAGTCACTACTCACTCACATATTTTTTCATCTCGAAACATGGAGGTTGAAGTAAGTTTCCTCCAAATGGATTCTGAAACACCCCACCCTTTTCTTGACGAAACTATCCACTCCCCCTTAATTTCAATGAGATTGGCTCACACCCCCAATCTCTCAAACAACAACATCTAAAAAAATTCTAAAAACTCACTAAGTTTTTCTCCACAGGAGGTGCCAAAATAAATTTTTTAGTCTAGGTAGGATTTTCGGGATAGGCATCCAAATAACTCCCCGTTGTATGGTTTTCACATCTTCAAACAATAGAAGTTGTCAAATAGGGAACTTTAAATCCTCTAAGTCAAGTGTTCCTACACCATAAGGCAGGGAGATATCCGTGAAGGGTTGAAGGCCGAGGTTCGATTGTTATGTGTGTCCCCCCTTGAGGCACCCATCTCTTGGAAGGGATCCAGCCCATGACCCATTTCTTAGGCCGAAAATCTAAATGTCGCACTTTGACCAAGATACCTAGTGACAAAATTTTAGGACATCTACCCAGGTGGAAATTGTGGGTTGCAATTGCACCTTGATTGGATTTTGTGTGGCTATTGGGAAATATCGCCAGCTCTTTCGGGATATGCACCCTCTACCCCTCATTATAACTGATTACTTCATCCTTCACTAGTTCCTCTTCTGGTGGCTTCAGACCCTACTATTGAGTGTTATTGGAAGGTCCAGTGTTGTTTGAGAGGAAGGACGTTACGTCTTTTAGGACAGGAGTATTTTTTTTCTTTGTTCTCCTACGCGGACAAAATCCACCTAACCACATGTATGCTTATTTATTTTATGTATGTTGTTCTTCTAATTACATACGATTGTGAGATATATTGTGGAGGTCCAAGTTATAGAAAGTCTCTTGTTCATCAAATTTTCTCTCATCACCATTTGCACACATCCACTTTTCTAGTCGGACATCATAGGGGACCCACAAAATCCTCGTCGTTCCAGACGCTTGCTAAATCTCCCTCCCATCCTCGGGGGAGTTCCTAGTCTTGCAACCTCATCGATTGTACTTTCCCACACCCTTGTAAGTGCTACTTTCTTATTATCAGCTTTGCCTGGTTCCACTTTACTTGGGTCCACTTCCCAAGGTCCAACATTCCCACACTCTCCTTTACATTGAAGAAGGGGGGCAACTTCTTCTCAAGGGAGGAGTACAAACCTACCTCATCCCCCTCAAGGGTCAAGTACACAAAACACTCACACCATGGTCGGAACTAATCCTATGCCACCACCTCATATGTCATCCTTGGCTTCCCTCAACATACCGGATCTGACTAAACTCACCAATGATCCTATATTGCACAACCCCACATGGAATACCATGCCTACCAAACTGCCTTCAGACATCCCCAAGTTTGAAGGAAAACTAGCAGACGATCCCATCAACCATATCATGACCTTTCACTTATGGTGCTCTTCAAACAGCATCACGGACGATTCTGTCCAATTAAGGTTATTTCAATGTACACTCACTGGCCCATCAGCTAAGTGGTATGTAGAAGAAAAATATGGATCCCATGTGACCTTTGAGTCCCTGGCCAAAGCTTTCTTGACCTTCTTTCAACTACCAATTCGTCATGACAATGGCCTCGAACTACTCTCGGAATTTAAACAAACCTTTGTCATGCACATCGTTGATCACATTTACGAATGGCGTTGGTGACATAGTCTCTGCAAAGCTGAATCTACTCCACAACAATGTGTCAATTGGTTCCTCAAATCACTTGTTTCCCTCCTGGCCAAAGACGTAGCCGCCACCTTCCCCCAGTCTGAAAAAGAAGACATTAGAAGGGCCCAACATTTCGAACTTATTTACTCATAGTCAGGGTACTTGTATATAGTCCTACCTGATGCCCCGAGACCCGTGCCATTCGGCCAGGACAAACCTAGGATGTCTCACTCAGCGGATGGATTGATTGGTACCACTACACACCACAATTCACATCCCCAACAACCACCAATGTATGGCACACCTCAATATCCATCAGCATATGGTGGACCCCCTTATCCACAACCATACCCCTTAACCTTTCCTCCACCCACTAGCAGACCACCGCCAGCACCCACAATACACCCTGTAGTCCAACCTAGTTCTGGTACCCCCTCTACCTCTGCTTACACCCTAAACACTAGTGAAATTGTCACACCTTCCTACACATCCTATGAATCATTACCACAGAATAATCTGTACTTTCCTTTCCCTAGCCCCCCCCAGCCCATTCCTTCCCCACACGGACACCCACATGCTGGGGTTAATTTTGTTCAACCCTCTCATGTTTAGCAGTATCAAAATTTTGAACAGCTAAATACAGCTAATCCATCCCATCAGTCAAACAATGCCCAGAAGAAAGGAAAAAATTGAAACAATAATAATCCTGGACCAGGAGAAAATCAGAACCAACCCCAGCCGAACTAACCTGCCAGGGGTAACCAACACCGGGGGAACCAGAACCCCCAAGGGAGAAATAACAACAAACTCCAAGGGAAGAACAACAAAAATATTCGAACAAACTTCCCACATTCCCTTTGCGGTGAATATGGCCATTATACTCACCATTGTCCCCAAATAGTTGAATTTAAACAAATGAAAGACTCAGGAAATTGACCACATCCCCTCAGTACCGCTTGCCCCCTAGCAGGCCCCACAACAATATGTGCAACACCCACCCCCGGTCATGTTGCAAAACCCCATTCCACATCAATGGGTGATGAACAACCAACAAGAGATGCAACCTGCGCCATCCCAGGCACGACTGTATCACAACCCGGGACTGCAAATCGAACTATCCTCCTCACTAGTGAGGAAGAAATCCTTCTACAAATGCACGGTCGTCAATACAGCACGCCCTCTGACCCTACTCCCACTACTTTGGAGGCCACCCCAGTCATGATTGGCCCACCTTTAATGATTTCGCGCCCTAATACTGAAACACCTCTTCGCATCTCGTTACACATGAATGTCCACAACCCACAAGCTAGGGCAGCCCATAATTATAGTATGGTCAATGACTTGGCACAATCCCCCGCTGCCATGTCAGTCTTAGAAGTTCTTCAAACCTATCCTACTCAATGGAAATCATTACTTTCCACCCTGGGGGAAGTCAACCCTGCCGATACTCGACTCATCACATTTGATCTCGACGGTGGAGAACCCTATATACCGGTTAAAATCCGAAATATCACAGTCCACCGTTGCATTATCGACGAAGGTACATCCACTTGCATCATGTCCAAAATCATATGGCAGAAACTTGGCTCGCCAGAGCTAATACCCTTTGCCATTACTCTGAGGGCTTACGACGGACGACCCTCGTTTCCTGAGGGGATTTTCCAAAACGTCCTCGTTGAACTCGGGGGCAAAACCATCCTTATAGAAATTGAGGTTATCGATGCCCCACTCGACTATAATATTTTGTTTGGTCGCAGCTACATGTATTCTATGAAGGCAGTCGCCTCTTCCGTGTTTCGAACCATGATGTTTCCCCATAACGGAAAGATCATTACCATCGATCAGGTATCACATTATGAGCCTAACCCTTCATCCAACATCAACAACATCCTCCCTTTTGTCCACACTAATCCAGACCCCTATACACTCATCAAGATGGGCCCCAGAATTTTTAAGGACCCATCCTTGCTAGGGACATACCATGGAGCACCACCGCTCATCCATCCCTCAGCACAAGTATGTGTCATTTAAACCAACAGAACAACAACTGAAGTTACTCTCCCTCCCACCGAGGTTGCTTTCACCCCTGACGTCCCACTAGTTGTAGAATACCTCCTTCAGGAATCTCCTGGAACTTATTCATCTCTACCCGTCCCTGATCTTCCCCTCCCCCAGAGCCATATCCCGGTTTGGGAAAAAGTACCCCAAGCCATTACCCAAATCCCTTTATTCCACCCCCCACCGGGTGTACAATCTTTCCGGGTATCTGCAACGCTCACCCTCCCTAACATGGTATTGGCAATCCTAGTATGGTATCTATATCCTCCTGAGATGGTCCCTCAACCATCCCTCACTCCCCAAACAGAAGGAATCCCGATGTAGATTCCCACACTTACCCCACCATCCCACCCACACTCCCACTCACCATCCCCCCTACTACAACTGGGGGCAAACGGAAAAAGAAAGAAGCCACCACTCCACTTCCCCCACATGTTCAACCTCCTTGTGTGCTATGCGAGAAAGATGGACACCCCACCAACAAATGTCCATCTCTACCCGAGCTATGCAATATAATTCAACTCCCTCGAGCACCACCACCGCTCTTCGCTTCATCCAATACTGCCACTATCTCCCCTAACATAAATAGAAAAGGACTGCGAACCAAATTTCCATGTGCCATATGTTCAGAATATGGCCATTTCACACACCATTGTCCAGCGTTACCTCAATTCCGGCCAATGCTAACAGCCATACGCCAGATCTTTCAGCAAGAACCCAACCCAACAAATGTCACCAACATCCATTATGTCATGACCTCAGTCAACGAACATATGAGATGTCCCTCCTCTCTATGTGAATCACTTGATCATTTCACATATCAATGTCCTATGATCATTGAATATAGGTGTCGCCAACTGGCCCTAATTCAAGATCCTACACTCCCCCCTCCAGCAGGACCAGTGAGTACCCCTACCCCATCAATTGATGTGGTTCATATATTCTCGCCGGAACATGAGGCACTCCCTACTCCCCCATAGTTCCTGGATGATTTATATGACAATTTGCCCCCAAATCCCCCCAATTCTCCAATTCATTTCCCCATGGAAATTCTACGCTCGAATACCATTTTCAACCCATCATATCTCGATATTTGGTTTATGTCGAGTGAACCATCGCAACCTCCTTGCGATACCCCCTCTACATCGTTACCACCAGAAAAAAAACCCACAGTGACCATCACCAAAGTTACTCCTCTTGATCCCCTATATTTTCGACAGTTTCACTGCGACAAAGACATCCATGAAGAGTTAACTAAACCCGATTGCCCATGGGACGCGCTCCACCACAGAGCACTTTTTCATTCATAGGAAGCCTTCGCACCTCCCGAACCAAACCCCATATACCCAGTCGAAGCCAAATATTTTCTCCCAACGGGGCATATAGATTGGCTCAATAACCTTATCCCTGCCCCTGACGCTTTTGAAGAAGGCAATATGGCCAATATTTCCCCCACCATCAAAATCTATATTTTCATCAAATATGGGGTCGTAGAGGAAATCACCATTGGCGTCGCATGCTCTCCTGAAGAAACCACCGCCTACAAAGCTCTCTTCCAAGAATACCGAGACATTTTTGCCTGGTCATACACAGAGATGCCTAGCCTTGACACCTCTATTATCGAACATCGTATAGACACCTGGCCTGATATCACACTTATCTGTCAAAACCAGCGTTTGCTACATCCATCCAAAGCAGTGGCCATCAAGGCCGAAATTGACAAATTACACACTGCAGGGTTCATCTACCCCATCGCGTATACGTCATGTGTATCCAACCCTGTCCCTGTCAACAAAAAATAGGGCACTGTCTGCGTCTGTACGGACTTCCGCGATCTCAATCATGCCTATCCCAAAGACAACTTTCCAACGCCCTTTATCAACCAAATTATCGATAATTGTGCTGGTCACGAGGCTCTGTCCTTCATGAACGGTTTCTCTGGCTACAGCCAAATTCAAATTCACCCAGTCAATCAGTACAAAACCGCATTCACTACCCCTTGGGGAACTTTTGTATATTGTTTCATTCCTTTTAGCCTCAAGAACGCAAGATCCACTTTCCAACACGCCATGACATACATTTTTCATGATCTGGCTCAAATCATTCTTGCCTACTTTGACGATCTCACCGCTTGCTCCAAGAAACAAACTCAACACCTGAATGACTTACGCATTGTATTCCACAGGTGTCGTCAATACAATATCCGATTGAATCCTCTAAAGTGTGTATTCTACATCACTATTGGATGCCTCCTTGGATTCATAGTCTCCCAACATGACATCACAGTCGACCCCCTCAAGGTCTAAGCCATCATAGAAATTCCCCCACCACAAAATTTACGCCAACTGCAGAGCCAGCAAGGAAAAGCTAACTTTTTACGTCGCTTTGTCCCCGATTATGCCACTCGGGCACATGGTTTCCTTCGCCTCTTACGTCATGATATCCCATTCTAATGACACGAACATGCCAAAAACGTGTTTGATGATCTCAAAACATCCATTTCCAACACCCCGTTAATTAGCCCACCCGACTATAACCATGACTACATCCTCTATATCTCAGCCTCAACCATCTCAGTAGCAGGAGTTCTCGTCCAACTAGGGGATGATGATCATGAGCATGTAATTTACTACATTAGTAAAAATATTTCAGGGACACCCTTGAAATACAAACACGAAGAGAAATTGGCCCTTGCAGTTGTCCTCGCAGACAAGAAATTGCGCCATTACATCTTGCTTCAAACTACCAAATTTGTAGCAGATTCCAACCCCATGTAATACTTGCTCAGTCGCCGGAAAATTAATGGTAAATTTGCTCGATGGACCGTCATCCTTCAGGAGTACGACCTCGAATTTTCAACACCCAAGAGCAAGAAATCCCTCACCCTCACCGAATTCATCACGGCATTTCCCTCCGATACCACCCATAACCCTGTCAATTCCGACTTCCCCGACGAACATATTTTTTACATCTCCTCGGATGACCCTTGGTACGGCGATCTTCTCGTCTACCTCCGAACACAAAAATTCAGAAACCACCTATCTCGAGATGATCGTCAACGTATTCATCACCAGGCTCTTCGCTACCTACTTATCGGTGATATTTTATATCGTCGAGGGGTCGACATTGTACTCCACCGATGTTTGACTATCGACGAGGTCGATTGAGTCTTGAACGACTACCATAGCAGCACTTGCGGGGGTCACCTCTCCAAGATGTCCACCGCTCAAAAAATCATTCATGCTGGTTATTTTTGGCCTACACTATTTCACGATTGTATCCAGGTTGTGAAACGATGTGACAAATGTCAGCTTTATGCCAACAAATCACGAGCACCATCTGATCTTCTACACCCGGTCATTACTGTCGGAGGAGCATGTGAAGGCCCTGCCCCAGGGTCATCAAATCAACGCCTATGGTCTGCTCTCTCCCCCTCAACTGGCCTCGCACCACCCTCATCCCACCATCGTCTCTCCCCAGCTCGTGGCTCTCTCTGTGGTGGTCTCACTGGCGCCCTGACCAACTCAACCTCTCGACTGCGTGGTCCCACATATGCACACACAACAAACAAATGATAGCATCATCATCCATCCATACATCAAACTATATATGTTATAATATCTAACTATCAAATCATCAAAGCAAATACATCCACATACCTCTACGGTCAAACACCTCGCCAGGGGGAAGCACCATCTCTGGGTCCTCTCGGAAGTCTACCCCACTGTACGGGTATTGGAGAATAATTTGTGGCATTTGACGCCACACTCATGAAATCTCGGGCGTAAAATAGTGCCCCCCCTCCCCACCACCTTGGAAAAACCAAGATCGCCCCCCACCACCTCAGTCGCGGCTCTCGCACCCCCGGCATGCCCAAAATCATTCTAGGACGCAGCATCGGCACCCTCTCTAAAAACCACGCCACCAAGATAGACCCAAAAGTGAACTCCACTGAGTCTGCAGCATGACGCATGTCAAGTTGCCCTACCATTTTGGCCTGCAACATCACACCCAGGCGAAATGCTCACCCGCCAGTGCCCTCTGCCTCACCCTCAGCTAACCCCCACTGATCCGTTGAGTCGCAAGAGACTCGTATACTCTCACCACCATCATTGCCACGCAACGATGTGTAAGGGCATCCATCTCCCCAATGCTAACCACAGAACCCGACATGAAGTTCTCCCCTAGACAATACCTTCGGGCTAGGGTAACCAACTACCCATCCCCGGGTAGCACGGGATCCACTGGTAATAGGGTTCCCTGAATCGAGAGCCCTGTCAGAAAGTATATATCCTCCACCGTCATGAAGGCCAACTCCTCACCTCACACATTGAAGCAATGTCGATCCGAATCCCACATCCCAATCAGGAACTGCAGTAAAAACTCATGGACCCGTATCAGGGGGCACTAAAAGAACTTTAGCAGCTCGCAAGCTGCCAAAGTATCATGAACCGTCGGCTCCTCATTGGTCACTGCCTCCCTCAGGCATGACCAATCCCTCTCCCTCCAATGAATCGGCATCGTCAAGCCTATTCACCTGCATCCACATACACAGTACTCGATCAGCAATCATAACCCTGAAAATATCCAAAATGTAAAATATTTACACTTTTCAGCTTTGCCTCAAAGGCGCAGCTGTTTTTTCCCACAGGCACGCACATCTGTGCACCTATTTATCCCACAGTCGCGCACACATGTGTTCCTGTCGGCGACACAGGGGCGCACACATGCGCCCCTATCACATACACAGACACGCCTTAAGGCACGACCATTGGTCACACAGTTGCGCACACATGCGTGACTGCTAGGAACACAGTCGCGCATGCATACGCAGTTGTGATCCGCATAGGCGCACACCCATGCGCACCTGTTTTCCTCCCTTGATCACCCCCATGCACGGTTATCTAATATACATATGTGCACTCATGCGCAGGAATCCTTTGATCGCCCGCACACTGGGGGGGGCACACTCACTAAAACCCCCTGTACAACCCCCGTACAACACTACCCAAAAAAAAAACCCTAAGCCCTATGAAGGAGGATACGACAACTAACCTGAAACTCACGGATCTTGGAACGACTGCCTCTATCGCCCGAAATCTCCAAATCTCCTCTCCAATATCTCCTCCACTCACTAAGACAGCAAGTACAAATGAGGTGGCATTGTCGGCCTTACAGCTATATATAATCCTTTTTGCCAACATTCCAAACTCAATTCTGGGAGCTCCGAACATCCATTTTTCGATCCGTCTTCAACCACAGGACCAGAATCCCGTCACCTACACAATCATATTCCTTGGGCCACTTTCCATCCTCAACCCCTGGGGAGCATTTTTTATCATACCCACACTCAAGTACGTGTGCTCACATTCACTTCTTATTGAATAACTATTATATGTTCTTTATCTTCAGATATTGTTCACGTCGGGTATTCAGTTTTCATGTGTGCAGGTACTTGGTCATCCTCCATCCGCACTACCCCTTTGGGTATATCATCGATACTGGCATGCAGTCATTCCCTCTCAATATCATTTTCATCTCTAGTAACACCCTCTGTCATTTACCTTTAGGGTCCATATCTCCGTCTCTGCAGTGTCATCACCTCCACTGCATTTGTGTTGTCACCCAGTAGAACTCTTCCCCACATGACTTGTCCCATTCATAGTCCCCCTTGGCACTACGACACTCATGATGTTTTCACCCTCTAGGGCTGGAAGTCCCATTAGTCTTATGCATTTTTTGAGAATCATCCGCATACTCCTTTTCCTAATTTTTCTAACCTAACCAATGGACTCCCAGGATATCCCATCATGGTTCTCTCTTGACTACACTTCCGCAGTAGCATTCACCATCCATTTCCTCCGCACTCAATTTTCCCATCTGCAGATTATCCTCCGTTTCACTTCCCTAATACAGAAACCCACCTATGGGGCCCCCACCCTCCACTTGTTTCCCAAGCAACTTGTGCCATCATAGGCCAAGCCATCTTACACTGGGGCACCCATTTCTGTATCTGCACAGTTATCCCAACTTATTTTTTATTCTTTTGGTAATTGTTTAAAGCCTTTGTTTCCAGCATTTTACATGGTTTTTTTGTCGTCACCTTTGGCGACCTTCCTTTTTGGAAAAGCAACCCATGTCACCCTTGGTTGGGGCATCCATTATCTTCTACTCCCATTTATATCATCCATAAACCCCGAGTATCTCACCCTCTCTATACCCATGATCTCTAAGTTTATCCACTTTGTCACGCCTCTGGCACCATCTAACCCACACCTAGTCGTCCCCCTGACGCTAGGTCCATTTTTACGGTTACTACCACACCCCCTTTATCCCCAACCAAGGGCAGTCTCAAGTCTCACCACTCTCTGACTTCGTCCATGTTATTCATCATTTCTTGATCTCATCCAGTGGATTTCATGAATCCCTCCGCTTCTTGGAGTCGTGTCTCCCTTTCTGTCGACATCAGCATAGTTTCCAAATGGGCAACAGTATCTTGACTCTCATTACCTTCACAATGAGGAGTCTCGGACGGCACAGAGAGAACCATCATTTCTTTATGTTTTCATTGACCCCCATGACATTCGACTTCAACACTTTCTCATGTTGCGGTGGGTCTTACTTTGCGACTATCGCAGTTGTTTTTATATTTGCCAAAGACCTTTGAACATTGTTAGGCCATCAATGCCTGAGAATCATCGACACTTCTTATAGGTTTCATCACCTCTTTTCAGAGTTTGTTCACCATCATAATTGTCCTCTGCTATTATCAACCCGCCCCCTAGGGCACTACAGTCATCTCCACCAACACACAGCTTCAGTTATTGTATTACACCTTTTTGAGGTACATGACACGAGCATGGAGCATGCCCGCCTTGTTTGTACACAGTGTTATTTATTTTTTACGCCTTGCGAAAGGTTTGGGTCCTACAGGTTCCCCTCTCCCTCCAATGGATTGCTCTTGACACTCTCCTCATCGCTCTTTCTTACAATGGTACTCTCAGTAGAAGAAACATTGATGTATTTCGGCTATACGTATGCTCCTAACCTCATACATCAGGGGGCATCTGTTATCACTAAAATTTCGTCCGCAAATGGTTACAGGAATCCAGCATCTTCAAAGAGCTATTAGTTCACCCATGGACCAAAAATGATCAAAAATTCATTTCCAAAAGGCCCAAAACTATACAATCAACAATAAAATCAGCATGCGCTAAGACTACACAAGGAGCGTGCGCACATGCGCCATTCAGAAACGTAGGAAAAAGAGCACACGTGCACGATGCGTGACTGTGGACGCAAAAAAATGTGCATCACTCAAAACAGTGCATTTATGATATTGGTCGACCTCCCGCCCACTTCTGGTTCAGCTTCCAAGTCGATTTGACATCCAAATCTCAGCTGAATCCGACTGGGTGGCTGGTCAAAGACCTAAGGTTTCTGTAAATGGCCCCTTGTTCACACTAAAAGATGGTTGAATAATGCCTCAAAGTTATGCTATAAAAAGAGGCCATGGGTGCACTACATTTTCAAGGAATTCATTTGTATTGTTATGTTATTGATATTCTCTTGGAGGATCCTCTTTCCTCATCAAGAGCATGCTAGCACCATTTCAGTTAGTCATTCATATCACCTCTAGATTGGATGTGCTTTGGATTATCTTCACCATTTCATTTTAGTTCCTCACTTGTAAGAAGAGCTCAATATTTGGGGGTCCAAGAGCCCTCCCTTGGAGGAAGAGGGGACCCAAAGCCTCTCGTTCTCTTTAGTGTTTTCTTTCCACTAATATAATCCTTTCCATTGGTGGCATGGGTCTTGTTTGTTTCTTGTTCTAATGTCCTTATGCACTATAGTTTAATTTCTTTTATCCTTTTTAGTTTAATTTTTTGTTTATCTTTTATGCTTTACACTTCTAACTCTTTCCTCTATTGTTGTCTTGCCTAGCTGACCCAACTGGGCTTGTAAGCACCCTTATTTTTCTCATTTAGGTGACAAAAGAAGTGCAACACCTATCATTTGTCTTTAGAAGGATCAATGGCATGAATCCCTGAAGATAAATGAAGACACATTTTCCCGAAAAGATGAAAATTATCTTTTCCTTTGTAAAAACCTTATAAAAAGGGATCATTGCACCTTGCTTAGTGTTATGGATGTAACGATTTAGGATCGACGCAGGTTGCACCATAGTGGCCTGCGACATTGTCCTAGATTTCTCAGTATTAAGGGTGTGACGATCTTTTTTACGAAGAAAAAGAGCATATTCTCGACGTTTCTAGAATAGAATCTTCGAGGGTGAGGTGGCCTCCGATCGGTTTGGATCTGAGTCACATCCTTGTTCTAGTGGGATCATCCTAACCTCCTCACCCTATCCTTTTCAGCTTATAAAATGAGGGGAGTTCTCATGGGGAAAGATAGCTTTTGGTATGGTTAGATAATTTTTGGAACGTCAGCTTAGTTATAAAGATTCATCTAATGAGATATTAGTCTAGCCAAGAGTTTGGAGTGTTTGGGCCTATGTTGGCTTTGAGTTTCACTTTGCCAAGTTGAGATTGTGAGTGACTTTCAAATCTACAGTCTCAGAATCTGTGGATCAAAAGTGTGTGCGAAGCAAGGCACTGTTGGAAGGGACCCTACAACATCAAGGCACCGATTGTATTCTCCTTTTCATATTTCTAATACAGTAATATATTTATTTCCCATAAAATTGTTCTTATTTTGTTGTATGACTCCTTGATCACATACATAAGTTTCGTTAAGTATATGTTGTTGCTTTCACTTCGTTGGCTTGTGTCATTTTACACGTTCAGCATCCCATAAGCCTTGGAACGGAGTGAGGATGACACTAGCGAGGACAAACGATATTTAAAAGGTATGTCATTTATCTCTCGTTAGTTAGTATGATTGATAATTAAAACTTATGGAAATTTTTATATTTTGTCTTGTTTTGTTCTAGTTTTGGGTGAAACTAGGGAGATACATTTTTGTCAACACTTACTGATTTGTCCGATAACATCAACGATTGAGTCCTCTGTTGGATTCCTAGGTTGGCCAAATAGTCTGCCACTGAATTTACACTTCTTCTCACCTGGGTTGGGATAATAATTTGGAATTGTTGAATTAGATTAGTCGTCTGAGTCCAACCATGAGATAGTCTCCAATTTGTGGTACTTTTTTCTATATTGGATCCCTCCCTCAGACGTTTCAGGGCCATTATGATAAGGAGTGAGTCGCCTTCCACAATCAGACTAGTTATGCCCTGGTTTTTTTCCATTTCGAGACCTCTGATGAGACCTTTGAACTCTGCACCATTATTGGAATTATAACCCAATTTACTACCGTACATTGCCAGAATTCACCCTTCAAAATATCTCAAAAGTCCCCCCACTCCAGATTTCTCGAGGTTATCCTTTGACACGCCATTGAAATTGAGCTTTATGATTCCTTTTTTCGACAGCTACCAGGCTTGGTTAGTATTTTCTCTTCTGTGAGGAGGAGCTTTGTTCGCTTGTTGGAAGGCCAATTCTAGTTTCCACTGTCTGAAAATGTCTTCTTCCTCCAATGGAAGAATTCAGTCTTTCGTCGACCAGGTACTTGAAGCTATAGATTCTTACACATTTTATTTTATTCGGTTCCACAAAAACTCGGTTGATAAAGAGTTATGTTTGAATATCTTTTGTTTCTTTCTTTGCAAAGGTTCCATGTCACTATCCCTGGGAAAATATCCCATGTTTTTTTAAGTATGGGGTTTTTAAATGGTTCTACAAGCCAGTCTATTATTAGGTTGGTCGTGTCATCTTTGTCACCTCTGGATTTGTGAAACAACATGGCCCCATTATCCTAGAGATTTATCGCTTCTCTGCATGCAAGTACAAAAGAGGTGATTGAGAGTTTCCTCCTCCTATCTACATAACATGTAGATTGAGGGGCCTTTGTATCGTCTCTTTCTTAGCTTATCCCATGTCATAACTTTTCTTGTGAGGATCAACCACAGGAAGGTCACAATTTTTGATCAGATCCCAAGTTGCCAAATACGTTGTGAGTCTTTTCTCTTGTCCATCTCTCACAGGTTTACTGCTTTTAAGTAGGCATATTTTTACTTTAAAAGTACCCTCACCTATTCTTCCCCAATGAATGATATCTGACCCATTTTTAATTATGATTTTTCTAAGAGAGATCTCTTCTTCAATGTGGTTCCCAACCTCTGTATCCAAGGGAACTGGCCAGTCTGCCAAGTCTTTCCAGGTCCTGTCATAATCTGATTCTAGGGTTTCTGAATTCTTCCAATAATGATGGACCAAGGTCCATCCTTTTTCTAACGGGTATTTTTCAGCATGTTCCATCCCTGCTTGATTCGTTAGGATGGAAAGTTGCTCCCAAGCATCGTCCCAGAAAAGGGTCGTCCTTCCATTATGTACCTCCTCGAAGCTATATTTTTGAACTAGCTCTTTGTTCTGCCAGGCATTGTTCCATATGAGGGATCCTAGTCGATTCCCATCCATATGGATGAGATCATGTAACCTTGCCTCAGAGGCATATTTACTTTTCCATAATTTTGCCCAAAATTCCTCTGGGATTTTGATCCACCGCCACCAAAGTTTAATTGCTAAATCTTGTCTTGCATGCAAGGGATCCCTAATACCAATCCCTCCATGGGACTTTGGTCTGCATAGATTTTCCCAAGTAATTAAGGCCCATTTATTTTATTTAGTAGCACACCCCCACAGAAAGGTTCTCTGGAGGTTTCTAATTTTTTTCAGGATTCCTTTTGACGCGACCAGAACTAAGAAAAGATACATGGGAATTGAACTAAGGACGGATTTGATGAGAAGGATTCTCCCAGGTGGGGTTAGGAGCCTAAGGGTCCAATTACTGAGCTTAGCTTCAAGTTTTTCTAACAGCTCTTGCCAAGATGTGTTCCTAATAGCTTTGTCGATTAGCGGGGCTACCGGGTATTTGGACGGGAGGCGGGATCTTTGGAACCCAAAAATCAAGGCTATATTTCTTTGGAAAACAACCGGGGTGTTAAAGAAAAAAAATTGTGATTTAGAGAGGTTTATGACCGTTCCTGAGGCGTCTTTGTACATGTCCAACATGCTTCTGATATCTCTGACTTCCTTAACAATGGGTACACCAATGAGAAGGTTGTCAACGACAAACTAGAGGTGGGTCACAGGATCCACCTCCTCCTCCAGTTTTATTCCTTGTATTTTCTTATCTGTCACCACCCTTTGGAGAAATCTTCCCAGCCCTTCCGCTAGGATAACATAAAGATAAGGGGAAAGAGGGTCCCCTTGTTTGATTCCTCTCATCGGTTTAAAAGTTTTGGACGAAGATTTGTTAACTAGGATTGAAAAGAAGACTAAGGATATTAGCCCGTAAATCCAACATACCAATTCCTCTGCAAATCCAAAATCCTCTAGTATTTTTCGCAGGAATTGCCAACTTATTTGGTCATATGCCTTTGACATATCTAACTTGATGATCATTCTTGATTTTTTTTTATCTCTACATGGAATGCACCGTTTTGTGCACAACTATTGTCCCATCAAGGATTTTTCTTCCTTCTACAAACCCCCCTACTCCTTATATGATGTTTTTCAATACAATTTTGAGTATGTTGGCAATAATTTTGGAGACTATCTTGTAGATTACATTGCATAGCGTTATCGGTCTAAAGTTCTTTGTTGTATTCCCCTCTTTTTCTTTTGGGATTAAGGCGATGAAGGTGGTGTTGAAGACTTTGAGAATAGACCCGGATGATCTTGATTCCTCTACTACCTCCCAAATGTCCTTCTCGATGATTTTCCAACATTTTTTTAAGAAGTCAATCGTGAATCCATCTAGCCCCAAGGCCTTACCTTTCTTCATTTCCATAACCATCATTTCCACTTCTTCTGTTGAAGTGTGCACCATTAAAAAATTGTTTTGATCTGGGGTAACTAGCTTTGGGATACCTCTTGTGATTTCTTGGATGGATTCCTCCCTATTCTCTTCTAGTTCTGTGAGTAAGAGTTTAAAATGATTTGTCTATTCCATTTTTATGTCTCTTTTGGATTCTACTCGTTCCCCGGATGGTTTGGTAATATTTGTGATCTGGTTCTGGTTTCTTCTCTGCAACAAGAAGTTATGTAAAAACTTGGTGTTCTTATCTCCTTTCAACCACCTTACTCTGGACTTTTGTTGCCAAAAGATATCCTCCCGGTGTTCTCGCTTATCCAATTCTAGTCTGAGTTTTTCCTCTCTTTCTTTGGTCTCCTATGTGCTAGTCCATGTTGTTGTTTCTAGTTGAATTGTCGCCATTTCTATCTCTAACCATTTTTTTCCTCAAAGATGTTCTCTAACACCTCCTTGTTCCATTTCTTGATCTGGAATTTGATGTGTTTCAAGTTCTGTTGGAATTGATACATTTTGGTACCATGCAGATTTGGGAGCTCAACCCACTAGGTTTCGATGTTATGCATAAAATCCTGGTGGTCCATCCAAAACTTTTCAAAACAAAAGGGTTTGGGGCGAGGCGCTAAATTATCCTCCCAAGTGAGGCAGATCGGCCAATGATTTGAACCATAGAAAGGGAGAACTTTTGTTGCTATTGCTTATTGTCCTTGAAATAATGTTTCTGAAGTTAAAAATGTGTCTAAATAAACAACGGTGTTTTTTGTAGTCCTTCTCATATTTCTCTAGGTGAAAGGGCCATTACTGGTATGAATATCAATTACTTTATTGCTCTCTATCCAATCTCAGAAAACTTCATTCTCACCCTCTAGATGCCTGACTCCACCTTTTTTCTCCCATAGAGCAGTGATCATATAGAATCTCCCCCAATAACCCAAGGTTGGCCATGAAGAATGTCCCCAAGATGTTTTAGGGAGTCCAGAAAGTTTCTCTTGAGAGGGGGGCTCTGCAAACGATAGGCATTCAAAATGAAGCCATGGAGTTAAGATTATATCCCCACAAAACTCATCTTGAGGATCCTTGGGAAGGTGACGAATAAGTCCAATTTCCATTTCTTTGGATCCCAAAGGATCAGCAAGCCGCCAGATGCACCTTCTGAATCTATCGCTTCTACCTCATATTATTTCCATACTTTATTTTCCATCTTTATCATAGTTTCTTTATCGCACTTTGTTTCCTGTATCATTATTATCTCGACCTTTTCCTAAGATCCTTTTTTTCAGCATTTTATGTTTGGATGGAGCATTCAAGCCACGCATATTCCATGATATTAACTTCATGATATCACTTATGTTGAGTTTTGAAGTACCTTTCTGGGAGTCCTACCATTTGGCACGAATCAACCAGGTGTGCTCATGTTTCTTCTATCATCTGGTTGTTTGGTTTTCTGCCTCTCCTTTTTTCCTCGCTAGGTGTTTTCTTTAGGATCTTAAGGGGACTGGTTTTGATCCCAAATCCACCAAATGTACTAGCTAAGCTCCCCAGGCCTATTTCCTTCCCACCGTTGTTTAGTGTTTCCTCCTGACTATTCGACACCTTATCTTTATTTCCAACCTTTGCGTTCGATTCTTCGTGATCTTGCTTTCGGGTTTTGTTTGTATTTTGACCTTTTCCATTTCTATCTCTAAATGTCCCTCGTCTTGGTTTTTTGTGATCTGGTCCTCTTGATCTTTCATTTGAAGTTCTCTTTCGCTCATCTCCATTGATTTTCCTTTGGGATCTATTGTTCCTATTATTTCTCTTGATTTTTCTTTAGGATCTGGGTCCATTATGGTATCCAATATTTTTACCTCTTTTGTCTTTCGTTCTTTCCGGCTTTGATCTTCACTATCTGGACTAATTTTCTCCAGGGTTTTGAATTTATTACTATCAACACCCACCTCCTTTGTTGTTTGGTTGCCCTGTCTTCGCACCCCTCTCCTCTTTCCTTGGATTGTAGTGAAACCTTCTGCCTGTTCCTTCTTACTACTTGACCTCATTTTGTTTTATATTCATCGGACAATCCTAGAATAAGTGCCCATGGACATGGCATTTCTGACACCTGAAGGGGATGTGTTCATAGTCCACCGACTAGCTCCATTCATTGTCTTGGTAGGATATTGTTACTGCTTCCAGGAGGGCTTCTATTAAATTCATGTAAACACAGATCTGGGCATACGAGGTGTATTTGGCTGCCTTTGTGATCTCAGATATTTTAATGAATGATCCCAAGGTGTTATTGATGCCTTCCAATGTTTGTATCTCCCAGAATTATTGAGGGAATGAGTATAGCCTTATCCAAACCGAGGCAGTCGTGTAGTCTTCCTTCTTTGGGGAAAATCTTTCCGTCCAGTAGCGAAGATGAAGACCAGGTGAGTTGAAAAAATATGGCCCTTCATCAAACACCTTGTTTCTGTCTGCAAGGTTAGCAAAGATGGTTGTCAAGAAGCCCTTGGATCCCAACTTTAAATCTACTTGCCCTTTTATCTTCCATTTGGAGCTCACCCACCCCATAAGGGATTTTTCTAATGGCCAGATACCCATGAATTTTCCTATTAAAGCATGATCTTTCATGTGTTGTATGTAGTTACCAATGTTGGACGACGTCACTTCATACCTTGGATTTTCCGTTGTGCACGCGTGACAGCCATTCACCTTTGTTTTGTCAAATCCAGGACTTGTTTGCTCTGCATGCATGTCCTTGTCGTCCTTGCCTATGCCCCCCATTTCAATATCCTCTTATCGCTTTTGTGCTTTCCCAAGCACTGCATCCTTAAATGTCAATTGTTCCCTCTATCTTTTGTCGCTAGTTTAACCCGAGACAATCCCCCCCTCTCACCGCCTTTGTCGTTCAATTGAGAAAATGAGACCATAAATCTAAACCCTGGCTCGTGACCCTGCAACTCTACCCTACCTCGCTCTCCATCACTCCCCCAATTCCATCTCTTCGATCTCAATCAAGTCAAGGCAAAAGAAACTTACCCTTTTTAAAACTCTTTATTTTTTTTATGACAAAGGGAATCGGCAACGGCGGCAGTATCGTACTCGCGTGACATGGGGTTGAATCCTGTCGGCTACCTTATAATCCCTAAAGAGAATCGCACAGCCCGCAAGCACACCTCCGGATAAATCGAGGTTTGAACTCGTGACCTGTAACAGTATGTTCACTTGCCACTAGACCAAACCCCTACAAGATTTTTTTAAACTCTTTATTAATACTCTTTAATTTTTTCATTATTTTTAATATTTTAATTAGATTTTACAAACAAAAAAAATTAACAATTTTTTAAAACTTCTTATTAATGCTATATAATTTTTTCATTATTTTCAATTATTTTTATTAAATTTTACTTCTAAATATCTCAAATAATAAAATAATAATAAAATTTGTTAGAAGTTCAAAATTAAAAAAAAAAAAAATAGCTACCATTTCTTACAATTTTACTCGTTACGAAAATGACATGACATTTTTTTAATTTTTACTTTTAATGACCTTTCTTTAATTTTTACTATTAAAACTTTTTTAAGATATAATTTTCATGGTTTTTTTAAATTTCTTTTAAAAAATATTTTGCTTTAAAATATTTTGCTGTTTTTAGTTATAACATTTCTTACAATTTTACTCATTACGAAAATGACGACATCTTTTTAATTTTTACTTTTAATGACCTTTCTTTAATTTTTAGTATTAAAACTTTTTTAAGATATAATTTTTATGGGTTTTTTAAATTACTTTTAAAATTATCTTTAAATTTTACTATTAAAACTTTTTTAAGAGATAATTTTCATGAGTTTTTTAAATTATTTTTAAAAATTATTTTGCTGTTTTAAGTTATAACTTTTATGGGAAGCAGTTAGTTGAATGTTGAAATATTTTTATAAATTTATTTTTTTTAATTTAAATTAGATTTTTTTTATCTTTTAATTAAAAATAAAATAATTATTTTTTAATTTACAAATCCTTGTAAAAAATAAATAATGATAATATTTTGGTTGGTATAATTTGTTTCACTTTTACATTCAAATTTTAAAAACTTTTCTAATTTCATGTGTTTCAAAAAAAAAAAAAATGGTTCCATTTGAAAACATAGCCTAACAACTAAAACTAATAAAATAGTGGTGCATGGTTCAATGTGATGGTTTGAACCTTGATCCATATTTGGTACATGTTCATTGACGAGATGGATGTGTCCCCTCCCACAAGCATAATGTAACATTTAGTTTATAGTGTATATTACGTAGAAGCTCATCTGGTGACATTGTTGGTCTAATGTTGTTCATTAAAAATATTAATATAAAAATTAAAAATTAATATTGATTTACTACTATTAAAAATATTAATACAAAAATTAAAAAGTGAAAACTATTTATAAAAATTAAAAAGTGGAAACCATAAAAATAAAAATAAAAATAGTGTATTAAAAATATGCACTTAGTTTATAGTGTATATTACGTTCATTAAGAATATTAATATAAAAATTAAAAATTAATATTGATTTACTATTATTAAAAATATTAATACAAAAATTAAAAAGTGAAAACTATTTATAAAAATTAAAAAGTGGAAACCATAAAAATAAAAATAAAAATAGTGTATTAAAAATATGCATTGTAAAATAATGAAATGGAAAAACTTCATTTACAATATTTAAATCATTATCAATTTAAAAAAATATATTATAAAATAATGAAATGGAAAATATTTATTTACCATATTTAAATCATTACCAATTTCATTTCTATTAAAAAAAAAGAGTGTAAAATAATGAAATGGAAAAAGTCCATTTACAATATTTAAATCATTACTAATTTCATTGCTATTAAAAAAATACAAAATAATGAAATAGAAAAAGTTTATTTACAATATTTATATCATTATCAATTGCATTGCTATTAATTTTGCAAAATGAAATTAGACATGATATTGTTTAAAAAAATGCAAATTAAACATATATTATAAATTTATAAACACATATACATATGCATGATTACATTGTATAAAATTGAATGTATATAAAAATTAATAATTAATATAAATTCATATAAATTCAGATTATAAAAACCTTATACATAATAATTTAAATGTTAAAAACAAAACATTCATTATAAATTTATAAACCCATATCCATAATTACATTGTATTCATAAAACCCATAATATGCAATAATAATAAATAAATAAATTTAAATAAATAAATAAAAATTTAACATAAATTCAAATGATGAAAACCTATACATAATAATTTAAATGTTCTTCTTAAACTTATAAGAAGATACATGATTACATTGTACACAAAATCCATGATATACAAAAATTAACATAAATTCACATTATAAAAATGTTACATATAATAATTTAACTGTTCTTAATATTTAATTGTATTAAAAATATTGTATACAATAATTTAGATGTTCTTAACTTATAAGAACATACATGATTACATTATACACAAGATCCATAATATAAAAAATTAACATAAATTCATATTATAAAAATGTTGCATATAATAATTTAAATGTTCTTAATATTTAATTGTATTGTCAAATTTATAAACACGTGATCACATTATATTTATAAAATCCACAATATACATAAATTAATATGAACTCACATTATTAAAATGATGCACATAATCATTTAAATATAAAATCCACAATATCCATAAATTAATATAAACTCACATTATAAAAATGCTTCACATAATCGTTTAATAAACAAATTAATATAAACTCACATTATAAAAATGCTACACATAATCATTTAAATGTTTATTAATTGAATGTTTGTTAGTTTCTCATTAATAAATGCTTTTGATTTAATTTTTCAATTGTTGAATTAATATAATATGAGAATTTTTTCCCTTTTACATATACTATATAGTAATTGTTAAAAGCCTAGTTGACTACGTCGAGTAGTCGACCAAGGTAAATTATCAGTGGACTGTGAAAGGAAGTTGATTAAGTCTAGTCGGTGGGTCGATCGACTGACCAAGGTAGTTAGGATTAATTGTAACTACCAATTGAAGTAGAGTGTAAATAGATATTATCATGAATGTAACGAGAGAATAGTGGTGTTTTATTTATATAATAAAAGAATGTGTAAATCCTCGGATGGGGTGCCACGCGGAGGAGGCAGGACACGCGGAACAGTATCGAGAGGGGCCATAAATGGTGGCCATCGGCTCCCATCTCCTCGCCATAAATGAATGGGAGCACACCCAGGCATAGGACGTCAAACGATGAGGCTCCTCGCTCGAGCGAGCAGTACAGGAGAGGAGAACAGTGCATTAAGACCTCAGCCTTAATGGCCATAGTTATCACCTTCGACCTTATTCACTGCCTCGGAGCATTCGTAATGCATTTAAGGTTTGCAGAGCCGAAGGCTGAACCTTCAAAGAGCAGGGATAGAGCTTGGCTTCTGAGCATGCCACGAGCTAGGGGACGGCCTCACAGAGGCACGGCATGGTACGCAGCTGATTCACGGCAGAAGCGGCAAAAGAACTTTGAAAAAGCTTTGGCTCTCGCCAGCAGAAAGAAAACACGGAAGTCTAGGAGATTGGGAACGCCTCCCATGGCATATGTTGAGGAGATTGAGCCGAGCGAATCCATCCAGAGCTACAACGAGAGCCTCCTATTAATGGTCCCAGACAATTGGAATCCCCCCACCTGTTTCGGGAAGGATGCAGTAACCCCTGCTCCACGCACAGTGCACAGTCCCAGGGATGCTCCAGTTGAGGAGTTCACAGCAGGTGTCGTGGAGGAAGAATTTCCGAAAAGAATGGAAGAAAACACAGAGGAATTCACGACCGACGAACCTCCGTAGGTGGTCAAGCAGCGAAATAGGCAGATAGAGTCCCTGGGTGGCAATGAAAAGGAACGAAATGCTGTGGCTGACCAGCCACCATTCCTTCAACCGGAGAACCTTGAATTAATATTTGACATTCGCAGCATGGTGGACGACCAGATATTCAGGGGCATCCGCATATATCAACGCCTCGATATGATCTACGCGGCCTACTCCAATGCATCCCCAAGACGCCAATTCCCTACCTGCACGCAGGTCTACACAATTCCATTCAAGCGAGGAAAGAATAGAGACGAGGACAAAGACACCGGCTAATAGGTTTTTTACATGCTCACAGTCAGAAACTCTTTTCTTTTGTTGCATACCAGCGATATAGCACAATTAGCTTGTATTACTGTTATTATTAGCATAGTAACGACAAGACTTGGTATAAAGGTGGCCATGCATCCTGGTTTCCTTCGGGCAGGATGGCAGCCTGGAACTATGAGTTTGAAAAGCAGCATGGCTCGGCCAGCGGTCTCGATTTCCTCTACAGGCGGGACAGCTGGCAACTTAACAGAACCATGTAATTTTGCAATGTTAATATAATAGGACCTACCTTTTTTACTTAAAAAATAAAAATAAAAGAATGTGTAAATAGATATAATCATGAATGTAACGAGAGAATAGTGGTGCTTGATTTATATAATAAAAGAATACATATTGTTCGACCAAGGTAGTTAGGATTAATTGTAACTACCAATTGAAGCAGAGTGTAAATAGATATAATCATAAATGTAACAAGAGAATAGTGGTTCTTGATTTATATAATAAAAAAATACATATTGTTGGTTCTTCTACGACTCTTCTCCTCTTTCTCATTTTACATTTTATGAATGTGTGCTTTTGTATATTATGTGTATGTGTTTGTTGATAACTTCCCCTGTGTAATTTCTTAGATTGCAACATTTGTTCCATTGTAGGTAGCACGTGAACCAAGACTTAGACTCTTCTCCTCTTTCTCATTTTACATTTTATGAATGTGTGCTTATGTATATTATGTGTATGTGTTTGCGAGAGAATAGTGGTGCTTGATTTATATAATAAAAGAATACATATTGTTGGTTTTTCTACTACTCTTCTCCTCTTTCTCATTTTACATTTTATGAATGCGTGCTTATGTATATTATGTGTATGTGTTTGTTGATAACTTCGCCTGTGTAATTCCTTAGATTGCAACATTTGTTCCATTGTAGGTAGCACGTGAACCGAGACTTTGACTCTTCTCCTCTTTCTCATTTTACATTTTATGAATGCGTGTTTATGTATATTATGTGTATGTGTTTGTTGATAACTTC
>ML827237.1:5279-67420 GCA_009831015.1 Picea engelmannii | reverse complement strand
AAAAAAAATTGAAATTCATGCACAAAATGGTTATCCAATAAGGCCTAATGAAACACAGAGAAGAAGCTACAATTGGTTTGAATCATTGAGAACTAAAGTGGAATGCTACAAATGCAACAACTTTGGACACATTGGAAAAGATTGTAGAATGACAGTCCCTCCTAGAGAATCACAACAAAATAGAAATTGTCAGAGACAAAAACCTCAGTAGAGAATATGGATAAGAAAGCAGGATCAATTTAACAATGAATAATGCACACTCACTCTACAGGCTAAACACAATAAACTTGGTTGGTATGTTCAAATTGGTTGTTCAAAACACATGCCAGATGATGAAGACATGTTTCTTACATTAAGAAAGGAAAGAGATGGATTAGTCTTTTTTGGAAATGATGACTCAGCTAGAATCATTGGAAAGGGCACAGTCAAAATTGGAAACAAGAATACCAAGATAGAAAATGTTCTACTAGTGGAAGATATGAAACATAATCTTCTAAGTGTAAGTCAAATGTGAAACCAAGGTCATAAACTTACATTCGATTCAGAGAAGTGCGAGATAAGAAAAGTAGGTTCAGGAAGATTGATTGCAACAGTTGCAAGAACTTCAAGCAACATATATGTATTAAGTAAAATTGGAAATGAAAAGTGTTTTCTAGGAAAGAAAGATGAAGGTTGGCTATGGCATAGAAGAATCGGTTACATAAACTTCTATAACCTCGTCAAAATCAGCAAAAAGGAAGCAGTCAGAGAAATTCCCCAGATCACGAAAACAGCCAACACATTATGAAGGCATTGCCAATGAGGAAAGAAAACAAAGACTAGGTTCAAATCAAAGGAACAGTCAACGATAATACCACTAGAAATTGTGCATACGGATCTAGTTGGACCAACTAGAAAAAAAAAATTTAAAGGTGAGAAATACTTTATGTTATTAGTTGATGGTTATACAAGAATGACTGTAGTTTTTTTTCTTGAGGATAAGTTATCATTTGAAAACTTCAAGGTTTACAAGGAAATGGTTGAAAATGAAATGGATTCAAAAATCAAATGTTTAAGATCTGATAATGGAAGAGAGTTTACTTCAAAGGAATTTATGGATTTCTGCAGAAAGCATGGAATAAAAAGGTAATTCTTCGTTGATAGGACACCTCAACAGAATAGAGTTGTTGAAAGAAAGAACAGGAAAGTACAGGAAATGGATCAAACAATGTTAATGGATTCTAAATTTATAGATGTTTTTGGACACATGCAGTGCATACAACAGTTCACATTCAAAACAGAGTAATTCTCAGAAACAACAGTGAAGAAACTCCCTACGAGATATGGAAATGAAGACCAGCAAATGTGAAGCACTTTAGAGTGTTCAGAATCAAATACTGCATCAAAAGAGAAGATAGTAGAATGGGAAAGTTTGACTCTCATGTGGACAAAGGCATACTTGTCGGTTACTCAAGTACAAGGAAAGCATACAAGTGTTACAATATAAGGCTCGACAAAGTTGTGGAAAGCATCAATGTAATAGTTGATGAAACAAGTGGACAAAAATTAAATGAAGAAGAAAAGCAATCAGTGGAACAAGTTTACGATGAAGAAGCAAATGATCAAGAAGCAGTACAAGGGGAATATGAAGAAGATCGGACAGAAGTAGAAGAGCAAGTTCAGCAAGTGCCTCCAAAGACACCTATTAAATGAGTACAGAAGAATCATCCTTCATATCAGATTATCGAAAATAAGGATGCATGAGTTGAGACTAGAAGAAGAATTCGTTCACCAGAACAACTGCACCTAGCACTCTTATCTACGATTGAACCAGGCAGTTTTTAAGAGGCCAACAATGATAAATTCTGGAAAAAGGCCATTAATGAAGAATTGGATCAAATAGAGAATAATGACACTTGGGAATTGGTTCCAAGACCGAGGTACAAGAATGTGATTGGCACAAAGTGGGCTTTCATAAATAAATTGAATGAAGATGGACAGGTTATAAGGAACAAAGCTAGATTGGTATGTAAAGGATATGCACAGGTTGAAGGGATCGACTTTGAAGAGATGTTTACCCTAGTTTCCATAATGGAATCAATCTGATTGAATTTATCTTATGCATGCTCCAAGAATATTAAAGTATATCAGATGGATGTGAAATCAGCCTTTCTGAATGGTGAACTTGAAGAAGAAGTCTACATTGAGCAACTAGAAGGATTTCAGTTATCAAAAAATGAAGATTATATTTGCAGATTAAAGAAGGCCTTGTATGGTCTCAAACATTCCCCCAGAACATGGTATTCTAGACTAGACAGATACTTACAGCAACAAGGGTTTAGGAAAGGAAATGCAGACAACAACCTCTACATCAAGGTAACTCAAGATAGTATTTTATTAATTGAAGTTTATGTTGATGATATTATTTTTGGAAGTGATGATGACATGTTGAGCCAGAAATTTACAAAGGATATGCAGAATGAATTTGAAATGTCTTTACTTGGAGAACTATCCTTCTTTCTGGGTCTTCATATATGTCAAAGCAACCAAGGAATTTTATTTCTCAAACCAAGTATATCAGAGAAATGCTAAAGAGGTTCGGAATGGAATATTGCAAACCAATCAGTACTCCTATGAAAACCAGTTGCAAGTTAAGTAAAGATGATTATTCAAAGTCTACAGATAAGAGGAAGTACAAGTCAATGATTGGCAGCTTACTTTATGTGACAGCATCCATACCAGATGTAATGCAGGCAGTTAGACAGGTGGCAAGATTTCAAGAAGCACCAAAGGAATCACATGTTATAGCAGTAAAGAGGATATTCATATATATCAAGGGTATAAAAGAGTTTGGATTATGGTATCCAAAAGGAAAGGATTTATCACTTATTTCCTACACATATGTAGATTGGGCAGGTTGCATTGATGACCAACGAAGCACCAGTGGAGAAGCATTCTACTTGGGTGAGTGTTTTGTATCTTGAATAAGCAAGAAAAAATCATCATTATCATTATCTACAGTCGAAGCATAGTATATTGCAGTAGCAGGATGTTGTACACAGGTTCTATGGATGAAACAAACTCTGACAGATATACAGTTTGAGTATGATGAGCTCATTCCATTCTATTGCGATAATACAAGTGCCATCAGTATCTCAAAGAACCCAATGATGCACTCCAAGACAAAGCACGTTCCAATCAAGTATCACTTTCTACGGAACAGGTTGCAGAGAAGAACATCATAGTTGAATATGTAGGAACAAAAGAACAAGTGGAAAATATCTTTACAAAACCACTTCCAAGGGAATCCTTTGAGTATCTTCACCAGAGACTCGGAGTAATTTTTACTCCAAAATGAACATTTTTCAATGCTTATATTATATGTCTTATATTTACACAAGAAAACACCCTAAAGAGGACAGTTCAGGTTGGGGGAGCAATTTCAGGAAGAGTTCAGCCAGGGGGAGCATCCCCAGACGGAAAGTTACCTTTTCCATTGATGTCAAAGGGGGAGAGATTTATCAAATGTAGGATAGAGAGTTAGATGCTTGGAGAGAGAACACAGAGGCATGGTTCCAGGGGGATCGATGGTCATAGGGGGAGCATGAGCGATATGAATTCAGTATTGCATCAGAGTGTTGCCATCAATTCCAAAGGGGGGTATTGTTGATTAATTGGATTGGTTGTCATTGATGTCAACCCTTGAAGCAAGTCTGGTAGCCCCAATAGTTTGATTAAGGGAATTCAGTTTGATTGATGTATAATGGTATGAATTTTAATATATTTGTAGGTAAGACTATTCTAGATGGATAGTTATGTCATGCCATTTCTGGTGATATGTGAAACGTCACATAACTCCTCAAGGTTAGAGAGTTATGGCCTGGTGAAGTGGAGAACCCTCGTGAGTTATCTAGAAGGTCAAAGAAGTCAAATTAATTATATAATCTCCTAGAAGAAGTTGACTAGTTAAGTGGGTGAAACTTGGAGTTAGTCATGGGTTAAGTTGTTGCAATAAGAAAATAATTAAAAATAATTTAGTTGCAACTAGAAGTGGAGAAATTACTATTTCTAGAAAAGTGAGTTAGAAATGGAAAAGTGGTTAGAAGTGGGTTAGCCCTAAAAGAAGGAAAGTGGGTTAAGTTGGTTACTTTGAGGAAGCTACATGGAAGTATAAATAAGAGAGAAAGGCTCTCCCAGTAGCACCTATTGAAGATCATTGAATATCTATTTTGTGAAAGGTTATTTGGGCAGGTATTATTGATAGAGAAAAAGTGTGGCAGAAAAAGTGCGGTAGAAAAAGTGTGGCAGAAAAAGTGCGGTAGAAAAAGTGTGGCAGAAAAATCATGGCAGAAAAAGTGCAGCAGAAAAATTGCGGCAAAAAATGTGTGGTAGAAAAATCACGGTAGGAAAAGTGAGGCAAAAAAAGTGCGGTAGAAAAATCGTGGTAGAAAAAGGGAAGCAGAAAAACCGTGGCAGCAAATTCACGACAGCAGAATCGTGGCAGCAAAACTGCGAAAGCAGAACGCTACAAGAAGAAAAAGTTATGGTTTTCATATGTGTAGTGTTGAATCTATGAATCTGGTTGAGGGTTTTCCTTGTAAATCAGTTGGATTCCCTCTTGGAAGTTTAGGACTTGTTGTAGAGTTGATCTGAGGCAAATCTACTGAATTTTCGTATCGGTTCATGTTTGAGGGATTTTGGTTGAGGTATGTTGTTGAAGTTATTGGTACAGATAGAGGTTGTATAACAATGAGGTTCTATCACATGGTTTGAGGTTCAGACTTGTGGTATAGTGTTTGAGGTATATGTGATCAGATCATATTGGTTGATGAGTATACAATGATAGGTTTCTGAGTGACAAATTTGACAGAACAGGTTGTGACAGTGACATATTCAGTTTCTACATTTGGCACTTATATTTCAGGGCAGTTGGACGGGGCAAGGATAGGTGGTTGTAGCCACCTTTTGGTTGTAGCCGGAGAACATAGGGGGTTGTAGCCTCCTTTTGGTTGTAGCCAGATAATTGGGGAGTTGGAGCTTCCCTCAGGTTGTAGCTTGAAAATAGGGGGTCAGAGCCTCCTTCCAGTTGCAGCTGGAAAACAAAGGAAGTTGGTGCTTCCAATGAATGTAATTCATAAAGACACATAAGAAAAATCATTATGTGGTTTTCTCCCGCATTGGGTTTCCACGTAAAATACTAGTGTATTGTGTATGTGTGTGATTAATCATTTTTCATGGTTTATTTATTCTACACATAAGTGAATGATATTGGTATATTGATCATAAATACAAATAAAATTTATACACTTTGGTTAAAAAGGATTATAATTGCTCTATTACTCATTCACCCCCCTCTCAGTAATCCAACAGTGCTACTGTAGCATCAGACAAGTACTTGGCATAGTTAAACCGTTTTGACTTCGTTATTCTGAAAATAAACCTAAGATTTTATCATCCACAATACAATGATTATCATATCCCATAATAAAAAAAGACATTGAGATATTTTCTTTAGAAAATATTTATGTTGATAAAGGTAGGGTTAACTCGGGCATTTTACAATTTTTTGGTAATAGTTTCAATAGTAAAGACTGCTTCTACTCAATTTTCAAGGAATTAAAATGTGTGCTTAAAACCTCTTCATCAAGAATTATCTTATTATCGAGTAGCAACAACATCTCAGATATAGCATTTGTAGTAACAAGGAAAATGACTCAAATTCCATCACAAGACTTCACCACTCTTTGGCTTGGGTAGTAGAGACTCAAACACATTAGAATAAACTTAGGGAAATGTTAATTTGTCAAGATAATTGCCTGTGAAAGGAAGCATTCCCAGGTTGGTAAAGTATCGAAGGAATCTTTGAACCATTGGTAAGATAATTGGAAAATTTCACAGGAATTTTTAATAGTGAACTTAGGTTCAAATGGGTTGGTAAACGGATCATTAATTTTTTAACCTACCACATTTACTATTGAATTATTGGATATAAAATTGATAAGTGGTTTGGAGAGGCTACATTGGTGGTTTCACAACTAGTCCTTTGTTTTCCACAGTTGATAGAAAGCCACCATGTGTATTCATGTAGTTTATGTTTGCAGAGGAAAAGGACAACTTTAAAATCATGTAAGGCTCTGCAATTCACGTAGACAGTCAATATACTTTATCTTGAGCCATTAGATCTAGCACATGATTTCTTTGATTAAAGTTGTTACTTATGAATTTTAAACCCATGCACAAGGTATTTGAAATTATTCAACACCTATCAACATGTTATTGGTTAGAGCGCCCTATAATTGGTTAGACAAATTTCTTAGGCTCAATTAGGATTCTCTTTTATCTCATTCAATCGTAAATCTTATCAACAATGAAATTTCAACTGAATTTTAAAAATTGAATGTGGACAATGAACACATTCAGACCTTCATTTGGTTCAAACAGTAGAAATTTCATCTAGGAAAAATCATTAAATATTCCTAAATAAATCAAGGTTACAGCACATGGAACTCCCTAATGAGTTCGTAAGAATTTTTCTTTTGAAAAGATTAGAAATTTGCTACCTTTTTCTTGTAGGTTTACAATGTACGTTGTCTTCCTTGTTGTTTTATAAATGCATATGGTTATAAAATTTTGAATGCGATTACTTGGATGATTTGGAAGGATTATTTGATGTAAATTCCTTGCATTAACTATCATTCATATAACGATACGCTTTGGAAGACTTCTTGTAGTGTTTGCAAGTCAATTTTTCTAAGTTTCTAATCAATTCTAGAGATGCACATAGCTTCTGTGAAGGCTGGTAGCATATAGAGAGTCTCTTTTCCATGGGAACACCCTAATGCATGTATGTTTTCTTTAAAGGACCCATGAGCATGTCCTGCAGTGGACTAAATGGCCCACCTTTGATTATTTATGGGGTTTTGAGGGTTAGAATGAGGTCCTAAGGGGATATTAACTATCATGAATGAAAAATAATGTTTATGAATGATGTTAATGATGTTTAATTATTTATTTTATTGAATTAATCCCTTCTTTGTAACTTGCATTTGCCTCCTTGAAGAAAGGGCTACTCAAATCCCCACAAATCCCCATACCCTTGACAAATGGTGTTCGGTGTGAATGAAAATTTTTGGCATTTAATGTGATTGTTTTTAAGGGATAATGTGAAATGGTTCTCTCTTTTTACAAGTGGTTTGAACCATGATTTAATCTTACATTATCCTCTTGAAGGAAGGAGGGAGTTATTTCCTCACCCCCGAAAGCATGTGAAGGTGGTCAATTTATAAACATAGGGCAATATAAAGAAAAAGATCGGGATTTTATGGTGCTAATCTCAATAATGCACAACACATGGATTACACTCCACCTCTCCAATTTTAACCCCTAGTCATTTGTCTTATGACAACATGTTTCAACATTTATTTCATATAAAATTAAGATCATTATTTTATTAATACATTGAACATTTTCTACACCAAATTGAGCCTTGGCACTTAAGCTCCCACTATTACAATTAAGCAAATTGCAAATTGTTTATTCAAGATCATCCCCTCAAAATATATAATCAAATAATATCTTATTTTCATAATTATAATATCCAAAACTTAGGAATATTGTGTTCCCTTCCCCTTTAGAAAGCATGCTCATTGATGTGGTCATTCAAATTGAAACAAAAGTGGGTACTTCCCTTACATGGAATCCTCTGATTTTTCATGTTGTGTCATTGAGTTCATATTGTTTCCACCATACCTTGACCTATTGGATAACTCGATTATGAAGCATTGTAATTTTCGTATTTATGGTGTACATCAGTTGCATTGAGAACATGTGTTTGACTATGACTAAATTATAATAATCCTAATAAAGTATGTAATTTGGATAATGTACATATCCTTTCAGCGAAGAAACACCAAAACACATTTTGTATTAACATTAGGTAGCATGAAAAGCTTATAGGAAACAATCCTTATTCCTGCCAATTTCTTAAATGGACCAGAGTCTCTATGTACCAACTTAGTGTAATTATTGAACCTCAACAAACTCTCCTTGAGTTTTTCTCTCAATGCCAGAGGATCCATCACTTTGAATTATTTTTCAATGTTGTCGTTGTCAACATAGCTCTTTCATTCATCATGTGATTCTTTCAATCATTGTTTAATCCTAACTTCTGGTTGGAGAGATAGATCTTAATCCTGAATCATTCCCAAATGGCCTTTAATATCATTCATGGTTCACACTTAGTATCATTCATGGGTCACACTTAGTGGGCATCTATAGTCCACATTAGAGGTTATTAGGTGGTTTTGTGGTCCTACATTTTATGGCTTTAGGTGCAACAAATTTAAACCCTACTTCTATATATTAAAAAGGCTTTGCATTAAGAGTGCATCAAGTGTATATGAGCTTATTAGTCCCTTCTTCAGCAAGGACTATAGCTTTAGCTCACGTAGTCAAACTAAATTGACCTTATACTATTTATCAGAAATTCACAACCATACCCAAAGTTTCTTTCAAATTCCATATTAACTTGATTTATTTTTGTATTTAATAAATTTTATGAATAGAATTTTTTATTGGTTGATGTGACTTTATTTCTCGTATGTAAGATTTATTTATCTGAATTGTCAGAATTATCAAATGAATTTACTGAAACAAATTTTATGAGTGGGCATGCATGCAATCGAGGCTCTGACCACCCTGCATATACAGTCAAGGCTCTGACACTAACATATCTACCACCACCCTCCACTTCCACTTGGAAAGGTACATGCACAAATAACGCACATCTTTTTTCACCTCGGGAGATACTTGTCATGCAAGTGAAAACTCACATGTATGAATCACAAGGGAATACTAACTACAACACCAAGAAGAAAATGAGCAAAGGGTGTGCACTCTAAAAAATGCACAAATGAAAACTCACTTGTATGAATTTGTTGGTTCTTAGAATGGGATTACGACCTATGATTCCAGTGATGGCATTGTAATGTTTTTTCAACCTTGTTTAGTATTCCTGTGCAAGAGGAGGAGGTTGTTGGGCCCTTCATTCTTCAAACTTGTTTATTCCTCTACAGGAGGAGGAGGTTTCCTGACCCTTCCACCACTTTCCCATACGCTTATTCTGTATGAGGCATTAATTTGTTGTATGAATAGTTTCAATAATAATAATAAAAAGGTACTTTTTTCTGTGTTTTGAGTGCCCATAGATAGAGAATAAAGACCCGGCTAGTGAAAGGTGAGGCAGGCTTCTCTTAAATCAAAAAGTCGTCAGCAAGTTATCACTTTTTTGGAAAGCCAAGTTGGTTGAGCCTGGTTGGTACAATGAATCTAACTTTGATAGAATTGAGGAGGCAGGTTCCTTTGATAGATTGGTTGAAACTATGTGTTGAAGGAAATTGTGGAGACTATTGGAAACGGCAGGCATGGATACTATCTGTAATATCTCACAACTTTAAATATTGCTGAAATATTATGCTTCACTACAAAGGTATATATTTTTCAATTAATTTGTTGCAATAATTATAATCTCGCCATCACCACCATTAATGATCTTGTTATTTCCAAACCCTATTTTTGACATGATTGATCAACCTTTCTTAAATGGTTGAAAGCAAGGATCACAAAGTTTTGAATTGTAATCTTTCTTATAAGCTACCAAATGAATATTATATTAAGCTTTGATACTATGATAACATTGGGCTTAATTGACACAGATCAATATACCCTCTAGAATTTCTCAAAGGCAAAGGAAATTATAAGAAACCATTATTGTTATGATTATTATTATTATTTCACCCATGATTACCTACAAAGTTGTTTCTCTCAATGCTAAAAATGCATTTTATAGATCACATAAGCATACCTGCATGATGAATCCCTCTCTTGCAATTAATAAAATGTCGTTCGATTTATGGTGCTTATCTCCTTGATAATACATCTCTATGTTAAACTCCAAGACTTTAAAAATCTATATGGGTAAGCTATATTACAGTTTATTGATTTATGCAATCTATTTGATTCTAAATTATGATGTATAAATTAATGTTTCATGGATTAATCTCATGGATTAATCTCACTGACGATGTCAGTATCTTTGTCAGCTCTAAAGCCACCTGATCAATATGATGGAATATGGAACAAAGCATAGCCTTCCCAGATTGATGTGTTTTTCTTGTCTTTGTATTTGATATCCTTGGGGACTGGTGGTAACATGGCCTCTCTGCAAACATTTGGTGTAGACCAATTCGATGAGAAAGCTAAAATATAAATTCTCAAGAAGAGTTCGTACTTTAATTTCTGGAATTTTGGGCTCTTAAGTGGCCTTCTCTTAATTGTCACGGTTATTGAGTACGTTGAGGACAACGTAAGTTGGGGATTCAGATTCAAAATTGTCACAGTGGCTATGACTATAGCCACTATTGTCTTTTTGTATGGAACATCATTCTACACACCCAAGCTCCCTGTAGGCAGCCCTATCACTAGTATCGCTCAAGTTGTACTCGTTGTTATAAGAAAAAGAAATATTAGCATGCCTTCAGATATGAGCTTGTTTTATAAGGATTAGGATGTAAAATCCATAAAATCGGGCCAGAACCATCTACTGCACACAGATAATTTTTAGAAAGTTAAAGATTTAAATGATATAATTTTTTACATGGATTTTAATCGAACTGATTTTTTAAGAAATGTTGGATACATCAAATTTTTTCTTTGGAAAAATTGAACTGTATCTGTGGTTAACCTAAATAATAGAGACAAAAACTCATCCAACCATTCAAGCCCTTCTCTGATACACCTCTTTGTATTGTTCATTGCTTCAAGTCCCTATTATTAAATTCTTTTTGTAAATTGGTATTAGAAATCTTCAATACAATATTCAATTCATCACAAAAACACAACATAAATAGTTTTTCAACAGTCCTCACCTTTGAATATGCAGCTCCTCCTCACGCAAATTTGTAAACTAAGTCTTGAAGGAAGCATTTTCACTGATGTATTTGTCCCAGAGTATTTTTGCAAATCTCTTGCATATCATCAATTACAATAGTCCATTCATCAAAAAAAACACAACATAAATAGTTTTTCAACAGTTCTCACCTTTGAATCTAAAGACTCGTTTTTTAATCTGCAACTCCTCCTCGTGCAAATCTATAAACTAAGTCCTGAAGGAGACATTAACGCTGGTGTATTTTTCCAAAAGTTGCTCAAAGGACTCAGCTAAAACCTGGGAGTGAGAGTTTTTTAGCACAATTTCTAAGAGCTCGTCTATTTATGTTTGAAGCCTATGTTGGACAACTGAGAGAGGGGGGTGAATCAGTTGTTGCCGAGCTTAAACAATTATGCTTATTTTAAACTCTTTACAGAGCACTTAATGATGACCACAATAATGCATGGAAGTAAGCAATAGAACATTCAACATCATTCACACACATGAAATATGCAGAGACAGATATTTCCCAAGGAACCCATAGAGGATAAAAACCTCTTCTTCTTTATATGATAATTAATCTTTACATTTTGTACATTATCATACTTATGAGCACCAACTCATAATGAGGCTACCACCTCTGTTTTTCAGGCTACTACTTGATGAGAGCACCAACTCTCTGGTTTCTCTAGCACCCACTAAAAGGAAGCACCAACTTCCTGAGTGATCCAGCACCAACTTCCAGTCATACAGGCATCGACCTGTATATCAAAGAACCAATGTTCTCCCTTGCACCACCCTACCACCCTTGTTTCTCTAGCTGCAACCAGATGGAAGCTCCAACTCCATGTGTTCAAGCACCTACTTGAAACTCTGAGGACAACAGTCCTCCCTAGCACCTCCCAACCACCCTGAAATATGAAACTTGATTTATGATCTTCTCCTCTGTCTCAGCATGCACACCTCGGCTTTCTCCTTTTCTCACCAATATGCATCTATGTTCTTTTCTTCTTCTATGCTTCAGCTCCTACACCTCATGCTTCTACACGCATGCATCACTCACAACAGCAGCACCGATCTCCTATATGTTTTGCATTTTTATATTCTTTGTGCACCTTCATCTTCCTGTATCCCCAGTACCATGCCCTCTCTCACTCCATATTCTACATGCCTATCTCACGTCTACTCCTGTCGTAATCATCATCGAAACTCTTCATCCTCTCTGGTGGTTATCCCCGTGCATTCATCATCACTTAGCGTTATGCTGAGATTCTTTAGCCTCTCCAGCAGTCGAGACTCTTCATCTTCTCTGTCACAGTCGAGCTCATTCTGTCTGTTGCAGTTATAGGCTCCAACGCTCTTTTCCATCTATCAATCGCCTCTACGAATAGTCTTCATTCCTCTTACAGTTACCTCGAGACTCTTCGCCTTCTCTAGTGATCACCCTTAAGTCTCTCTGATTCCTCTGGCAGAAACCATCAGTGATTTCTAGCAATTACAGTGTGAACCTCTGCAGCCTTATGCCTTTGGCACCTTTCACCTTTCCTTTCACATCTGCCCTCAGGT
The DNA here is from genome assembly GCA_009831015.1 of Picea engelmannii. Classification (NCBI taxonomy): domain Eukaryota; kingdom Viridiplantae; phylum Streptophyta; class Pinopsida; order Pinales; family Pinaceae; genus Picea; species Picea engelmannii. Next base: position 54,948 of record ML827237.1, on the reverse strand, counting down.
GGTGATCAAATGCATGTTTACAAGGTGCTTTCGTGACTCGCATTTTGGGGATTCTCCTGTGAGTCTCCTTGACTCCTTCCTCTGGAATTCCCGATATCCGGAATGAAGTCTAGCTACTCTAGCTCCTTCTTTTCACGTGACCATTGGCGATGACCAAGCGCTTATCCATAAGGCGCTTTTGCAATTCGCAATTTGGGAATCTCGAGATGAAGCATCTCGACTCTCCAAGTCACGATCTCCGAAATGGAGCTTGGCAGCTCTAGCTCTGCTCTCCAGCTCTCGACGATGTGACCATGAGATATGACCATTGGCTAGTCATTTGAGCGCTTCGTTCTTCATATCACTTTTAGGTGACCTCTGGCGGTGACCAAACGCCTATTCATAAGGCGCTTTCGCGATTTTTCATTTTGGGTTTTCTCTCATGATTCTCCTTGACTCCTCATATTGTGAACCCCGAAATGGAGCCTAGCTATGCTATCTCCTTCCTTCACATGCCCACGACGATGGTGACCATAGGCTGCACCAAAAGGTGCTTCGCAATTTCGCATTTCGGCATTCTTTTCATTAGTGTCTTTGACTCCTCCATCTCTCGGTATTTGAAACTCTGAAATGGAGTCAAATCAATGGTTCATGCTTAGTGGTGATTGAACGACTATCCACTACCCCGGAGCTTCATCTTTCAGGAATTTGGAGGAGTATTGATGCTAAAACTCCCAAAACTAAACTCCTGGAGTGAAAACATTCTTGCGTCACTCAATGACGTGTCATAAGCCGAGTGTCTGCCACATGTCACTCGGAATTGTGATTTCTAGTGGCCTGAAAAGATGAATCAATATGACACTTGTCCTTATATGCTTGTGCCGCGTGTTCTTGCTGACGTAGGTTGCCACCTGTCCTCGCTAACGTGGTCTATCATGATCTACCTCCTAGATCCGATGGCCCAGATTAGATCTTGATCCAACGGCTAAGATTATTTCATGATTTCGCATATCGCGAGTTCAAGAGGTTAGAGCACTCCTTCCTTAGACCTCTCAATCAGCGAAATGTTGATTTGTAACCACGTGACCTTCCCGAAGATGAATGGTCCTTCTGCTTTCAGGATTTTGTAAGCCTACTTCTCCTTGCACTATAAAGAACGTGCAGGTTCTCCTGGATCCAACGACGGTCGGACCCCGCACTCGGATCTGACGCCTGAGATTTGTTCTCGTCTACTACATGCTACTCCTCTCTGAATTCAAATCTAATGGTCATCGGGGATTCTGAATGAGATCCAACGTTCACTGTTGATATTCATAGTTGATCTTGCCATTTCCATTCCATCATCGCTCTGTTGATCGTTCTAATCGTTGCCATCAATGACAAACACGCATACTCTGCCTCTATCTGAAGTCATGCCAACAATATTTCCCTTTGGCATTGATGGAATCCCTGAATGGCTTATCTATTCTGCTTAGACCTCGATCTCCATCCTTAGCATCCAGTCATGTTGTTCTTCTCCCCCTTTGACATCAATGTCAAAGAAATACACACTCCCCCTGAGCTGTTGCAGTAACTTTCTGGAGGTATCAAATATTCAAACAATAGAAACTCCCCCTAACAGGATGGACTCTCTTAGTTGTGAGACAGGATGACACCCAACTTCTGACGGAGATATTCAAATGGTGTCTTGGCTAGGGGTTTAGTAAATATGTCTGCAATTTGTTTTGTGGTTGGAATGTAAAGAACCTGAACAATCCGATTGGTGACCTGCTCTCTTAGAAAATGGTATTTTATGGGAATATGCGTGATCTTGGAGTGGAATATAGGATTCTTTGACACACTTATGGCGCTAGTGTTATCACAATGAATTGGGATCGGTGTAGTATATTTTACCTCCAAGTCTGCAAGTGTCTGAATCATCCATAATACCTGAGTGCAACAAGTAGCAGCAGAAATGTACTATGCCTCAGTAATTGATAAAGAAATGGAACCTTGTTTTTACTCAACCACACTACTAGAGAATCTCCTAAACAGAACGCACCTTCACTTGTGCTTTTCCTTTCATCCACGTAGTTAGGCCAATCAGCATCTGAGTAGACTGATAATTGAAAATTATGATTCTTAGGATACCATAGGCCATAGTTTAGTGTTTCTTTCAAATATATGAATATTCTTTTGACATCTAGTAAATGACTCTGTTTAGTTGCAGACTGATACCTTCCTACCATTCCAACAGCATGCATTATGTTTGGACGAGATGTTGTGATGTACAACAGGCTGCCTATCATTGATCTATAGGAACTTTGATCAACATCAGGTGAGTCATCATCCTTGCTTAATTTTCATTCAGTAACCATAGGTGTGCCCACAGGTTTAGAATATTCCATTTGAAACCTTTTCAACATTTTTCTTAGATATTTTTCTTGAGAAAGAAACATGCCTTCAGACTTCTGAGTAATTTGCATACCAAGAAAGAATTACAGTTCCCCTATCATAGACATTTCAAACTCATACTCCATGGCAGAAGCAAACCATTGTACCAATGAATCATTATTACAGCCGAAGATGATGTCATCTACATAGACCAACACGATGAGAAAATCATTACCCTCTATTTTGATATATAGATTGCTTTCAACTGTTCCTCTCTTGAACCCTTTGTCTTGGAGATACGTATCCAGTCTGTGATACCATGCACGAGGGGCTTGTTTTAACCCATATAAAGATTTCTTCAGCTTGCATACAAATTCAGGGTTATCAGACAGTTCGAAACCCTTTGGTTGTTCCATATAGACTTCTTCGTTTAAATATCCATTTAGAAAAGATGACTTGACATCCATTTGATAGACTTTAAAACTTTTATGACAAGCATAGGCAAGAAATATTCCAATAGCTTCTAATCTTGCTACGGGCGCAAATGTTTCATCAAAATCTAGTCCTTCTATTTGAGCATAGCCCTTACAGACCAATCTTGCTTTGTTCCTGACAACTTGTCCCTGCTCATTCAATTTATTCTTAAAGATCCATTTGGAGCCTATGACATTTTTACCATCAGGTCTAGGAACCATCTACCAAGTATTTTTTTTCTCAATACGGTCAAGTTCATCATTCATGGATTTAACCCAATGGTCATCTTTACTGGCTTCATTAAAGTTCTTGGGTTCCACCATTGACATGAAGGCTATATGGGATTGCTCAGAGTTTTTGATTATCATTCTCCTAGTTTGTACACCTTTGTCTTTTTCACCAATTATCTGACTTGCAGGATGATTCTTTTGAGTGATTCTGGAGGAGGAATTTGATGTTGTCTGCTGATTTGGATCTGTTTGAATATTTGCATCTTCGTCTGGCTCAGAGTCTTCTTGTTATGATTCTTGGACCTGTTTAGCTTCAACTTCATCTATATCCTTTGTTGTTGATTCAGTATTGTTCATCTCTCTTTCTGGGATTCCTTCATCAAATTTTATGTCAATACAGTCAACCAATCTATGCAGCCTCTTATTATAGCATCTATATCCTTTACTGTTTGTAGCATACCCTAAGAAGATGTCTTCATCAGCCCTATCATCATACCTGCCAAGGTTCTCATCATTATTCTTTATGTAACACTTACTCCCAAAGACTTTGAAGTGTTTGATTGAAGCAGGTCTCCCATACCACAGTTCATAAGGTGTCTTGTCGGTGTGTGGTCTGAGGTGGGCTTTGTTAAGAACATGGATTGTTGTGTGTATTGATTCTACCCAGTAGGTTTGACCAATGTTCTTCTCATTCATCATTGATTTGGCCATTTGCTGCACTGTTCTGTTTTGCCTCTCAACTACTCCATTTTGCTGTGGAGTTATTGGGATTGTGTATTCTCTCTTGATCCCATTTTTATCACAGAATTCCTTGAACTCACTTGACATAAATTTGCCTCCTATGTCTGATCTTACTGTCTTTAACCTCTTTCCTGTTTGATTCTCATTTAAATCCTTAAATATTTTAAATTTCTCAAATGCTTCAGCTTTTTCCTTGAGAAAGGCAACCCAAGTAAGTTTGGAGTAATCATCAATGATCAACATGAAGTAGTTTTCTTTCCCTATGCCTTCATGTCTTGATGGTCCACATAAATCCATATGAACTAGTTGGAGTGGTTTCTCTATTGTAGTAGAGCTCTTGGATTTAAACTGTGTCCTGGTAAGCTTTCCTACTTGGCAGGGTTTACACACAGAATCTTGTGGCTTTGATATTCTTGGAAGATCTGTTACTGCCTCAAGATTTTTGAGCTTGATTAAGTGATCAAAGTTTAGATGTCCAAGTCTCCTAGTCCATAACCAGCTCTCATCATGTTTTCTTAGATGGCATTCTTCTCTATCTTCTTTCAGCACATATTCATTATTTTATGCCCTTATGCCTTTAGCCACCACTTGTCCTGAGTTTATAGACTTTATCTTGCAGTCCTTGGAAGTGAACACCACTTCACATCCTCTATCACACATTTGACTTTCACTGAGCAGATTATGTTTCAGCCCATCTACAAGAAGAACATATTGGGCTTTTCCTTTTCCATTACTTAAACTCACCATCCCTTTACCCTTGATTTTACCTGGAGCATCACTTCCAAAGGTTACATTTCTTGATTTACTTTCACTTAGAAATAGAAACTTACCTTTGTCTCCCATCATATGTTTGGAGCATCCACTGTCTATATACCAAGGGTTGTTTTGTCTTTGAGCTGACAACACTAATCCACACTTGTCACTTTCTTTCTTCTTCCAACCCTTGACATTTTTAGCAGAGGGATTCAAATTTGGTTCATAGTTCTTTAAGCGACAGTCAGCAGCTTTATGTCCATAATTATGATAGATGTAACATTCTGGTTCGTTGAATAAGGGATCATAACGATTGTTATGCTTAACCTGTGTCATTTTCCCATCCATCAAGTGATTGGCAGTCTGTGATGGTTTATTACTTGGTTGTCTCATTCTTTTTTGTGGAAGATATCTATACCTTGAATGTCTTGATTTCTCATATCTCAATTTTAAAGAACAGTTTACAGCTTTATGACCAAAGATAGAACAGAAAAAATAATATCCATAGAAAAAACCTTGGTACTTGAAAAATGGTTGTCTTATTTGAGAAGGTTGATTTCTTCCATGCTGATGATTTATTTGAACAGAGAGTACATTATTTCTTTGATCTATAGTTTCATTTCTGATACCTCTTTCATTACTTCTCCAGGGTCGTTGATTATCCTTGTTTGTTTCTACAGGTTTTTTGTTGTCATAGATGGTATATTTGACAAACTTGATGGGATCTTTGTTGCTTGGCTGATCACTACTTGATCCCTCTTCATAACCCGGACCTGTTTTCAGCTTTGGGTTTCTTTGTTGATTTAGAATGGTGGCCAATTCTTCTGAGGCTTTGATACTTGACAGATTCTGATGATACAAGGCTTGAAACTTCTCCATCTCTTTCCTAGTTTTCGCTACTTCTTCCTCCAGAGCTTCACATCTTGCCTTCTTTTCTGATAATTGTTGTTTCAGAATGTCTTCGATTTTATTTGCCTCTTCTAATTCCACTTTTAGCAGGGCAAAGCCTTTGTCAGGTTATTTACTACCTTTCTTGAACTGTATCAACAATTGTTCTTGCTTTCTCGTCTTAATTCTGAGTCTGTCAAGCTCTTCTAGTGCACTGATCAGTTCTCCTTCCAAGTCAACCACAACTTCTTCTTCATTAGAATCACTTCATGTGATTTTATTATCATAATCCTCTTTGGCCATAAGTATGAAGTCATTTAGTTTATCTTCAATAGAGGAGTCATTGTCTTCATCATCTGAAGGATCATCATCATTGTTTACACAAAGACTTTTCTTCTTAAAATTATTATCTTTAAAGAATTTTTTGTGTTTGTGCTTCTCCTCATCATCATATGTCTGATCCTTTCTTTTGTGAGGACATTTATTTGCAAAATGACCTATCATACCACAATTGAAACATTTGAAAGGCATTTTACCTTTGTATTTTGCCTGATCCCTTCTTCAGTCTTCTCACAAATTTTGCTTCAATTTCATCAGGCTCAGAATCCTCATTCTTGTCTGCCTTAAATGATGCTTCTCTAGAGGTGGGTTTATCTTCAACTATTCTCATTTCATATGCAGTCAACGTTCCTAGAAGTTGAAGAAACTCCAAGGCTTTTATATCATTAAGTTCTTCTATAGCAGAGACCTTCGGGTTGAACCTATCTGGTAGAGATCTCAAAATTTTATGAACTAAAGAAGGTTCCTCAAATTTTTCACCAAGTGCTTTCATTGCATTTACCAGTTCTTCAAAATTGGGGGTTTGAATTAGTAATAATGAAATCATACTTAAACATAAAATTATTATTAAAATAAATCATATTTTTATAAAAGACGTGTTTTATATTCATGAATATTATTTTTTTGGAAAAATGAAAAGGGGGCTGGAGATGGGTTCTGTTATCACCATAACAATTTTCAGATAGGATCCAAGTTTCATATTTAGCAGGGGACTAAAGCAGCGTAGAGATATGGCTCAATTTGGAGGATCGGGCTACATCTGGCAGAAAAGGGCCAATATAGCGGAGGTAGAAAAGGGGGTTCGACGGATTGTAGATCTTGAAACATTCTAGATCAACGGCCAGGACGCACATCGGGCGATGAAGTAGCGCGGAGGATAATTTTTCAAGGGCGGGCCAGGGAAAATACCACGGTTTCATTCCATGGAAGTGTGGCGCCCTCAAAGGCGCATCGGGGCGAAAAGTGGGTAAGCATGAAACCGCTCAACCACGCCCTGATGTCACATGTTCAAATTCCATTTGAATACGTCAAATCATCAATTCATGTAGGGAAAAGTGACATTCGGTCAAATCACCTCACGCCACTCATTCAGGTACTTTACATCTGTGCGATGTCAGGTAAGCGCCGCTAGATAACTAACTCAAAGGCTCATCATTTGAAATAGATTGGCCAAACGTGATAAACCAACGTACCTGCAGGTACTCTTGTCATCAATTCATGATTAAAACTAAATGACTATCGCTCTTCAAAATATGGATGGCATTATTCTACTTCGGTCAATCAACGCTTCATTCGTAAGTAGAGTAATCTCAAACTAGATCAACTTCCTAATTTTGTGAAGTTAAGGAAGACAAAAATCGTGTTTTCTACAAACCTGGGAGACATGGACAAAGCCGATCAAACAACATCCAGTGAACTAGGATTTTCAACCAATATGGTGAATTCATCAGTGAATAAGAAAGAGAGGTTGGTTGCACAGATATTGGCAACAAAATTCTATACATATCCTGCAACAGAACTAGAAGCGGGCAAAGAGATCAGATTAAATCCCATCATGAGATATTTAATCATCAACGGACACGTGGACGGGCGCTACAAACGAGAAGTAAAGAGGAAGCGGAGCAAGCGAAAGAAGACAAGAATCAGACCTAAGGCGATCGAGAGCGTTGGGGAAAACCAACCAGTCTAGTTGAGCACTATAAAAAAAGAAATCTGCAATCTAGAATAAGTTCTCAAGTTGAATTGAGTACGTTTCAGAAAATTTTGGACATATGGCATTCAATAGAAAAGCCTCAGATATGTCAGTCATTTTTATAATTCTCCCTATAAAGTAGGAGAACAGTTGTTATGTGTTACTCCTTTTATGTAACTGATCTCTATCTTTAGATTGTGGGGAAGTTGAGTCGTTTTGAATCCTGCATGTAAATTTTCAATATATATCATTCCAAGGATAAAGAAAGGAGAGGGAAGAGGGGCTTCCCCTCGAAGTAGGAAGACTTTGTAAAATCATGGAGATAAACTGAATATACAATGCAGAAGCAATTTTTGGATTGTTTATGAAAAGATTCTAATTGGTTGTGATATGAGTTCTGTTTACTCTCATTGTATGTATTTCCTGTGATATTTATTCCTTTTACATTTTCTTCTATTTAAATTGGAGAGTTAAAGGCCCAGAATTCGTCTTATGATGCTCTTGGTTTATCAATCTAAACGATGTGTATTTCTTCCTAACTAATTCAAAATTCATTTTAATATGCTCTAATGCAATTATGTGTTTTCCTTTTTCCTCTTTCGTCATGCAAATTTCAAGTTAAACTCAGACTCATTGCCTCATTTAGCCTTTTTCCTCTTGATAGTTCAAATGATTTGTCACTGCTTTATTCATTTCTGACTCCATAGCCCAAATGCCACCCCCATTTCTTCAGCAAATTTATAAAAACCCCCAACATAAACCAAATCTAGCCATTGATTACCAAAGAAATACCCAATGACATGAGAGAGCCCTCTCTAAGTTGAGCAAGCTAGTGCTTCGGCTCTAAAGTAGGTTGAAATAGTTACCTCTGTCGTTTGTTTATTCAGTCGGACAAAATTTGCAGAGTGTTAACATTCTAGCGTCATTGTCGGGGACGAAATTGAAAAATTTTCCTTGGGAAAGAACGACATGGTCGATTTCTAAGTTCTGAGAGAAGTAGACACTTAGGCACATATTGGATGTATTCCTGCTCTAGTGACTCCACACATCAAAAAAGTCAGTTTGAAGATGATTCCATTGGTAGAAGAATGCATAAATTTAAATTTTCAATGGCGACTCCACTCTCAATGCAGAATCCAGCTTCCAAAACATTATTGGTGACTCCACTCAAGCTTCAAATGCAGTTTAGAGACTCCACTAGAAAATGAGATCCCTTGACAGAGGTATGAAAAATCATTATGGAAGAAAACAAGTACTTAAAATTGGAGTTTTTCCAAGGCATTTTATTGTTTGTTATAAGTTTCCTTTGGTCCTTTCCTGAACATGCTAGAAAAAAATTTATTTACCTGTTGCATGCAAATGACGATCATAACAATCTTAAAATTATATATCGTCCCCTCAAATTTATACAGATATCTCCTCGGTTTATCACTGATTTTAATAAAAATATCCCATCTAAGCCATGTGATAACCATGACCAAGTTGATGAGCCCCATGAAGCCAAGGTTGATATTTCACCTCATGTACTTGATCCAACGTCCTCCAAGACCCAGCATAGATACATACCCTTGAAGCTACCCCAATTCCTCCATGATTTCCCTCCAAAGTACTATGAGTACTTACCTGTGTTTGATGGGGAACCTGATGCCATCTTAGCTAAAAAACACATCCAAGGGTTTGAGCATTTTATAGATTTGTTTAAGATTGATCATGAGGATGTTTGTATGAGAGCCTTCTCTCAATCCTTAAAGGGGGATACCAAATACTGGTTTAAACATTTGCAACCAAAGACAATTAGCTCATGGGAGGAATTGAAGAATGTATCTTTAAAGTTTTGGGGCAGGAATAAATCTTTGGATCTACAACTTATAGAGTTCTATGCCTTAAAAATTCAGAGCAATGAAACTATTTCTACATTCAGTAGGAGGTTTTCCAGTATTTTCTACAATTTTCCCAAAGAAATTCAACCCACTGAAACTGCTAACATGTTCCATCATGCTACTACTCTTCATCCAGATTTGTCTTTTCTCCTGATGGAAAGAAGACCTAAGTCTTTACAACAAATGTTCAATGATGCCCAGGAGATTCAACACAATGTCCAAGCATGTGAATATAGCCGAAATGAGGGGATGGATATTCAACAATATGAAATTGAATATGAACAAGAAATGGTTGATTGGAATCTTGAACATCGAGTCAATAATATCATAGCTTCTCTTGAAGTTTTCAATGATCATAATTTTGCAAAAGATTATATTCCACTTGTTGAAAGAGGAGGTGCTAGTTTAACTCCTGATCCATTCCAGGATAAGCGGAGGACTGATTGTTTTATCTATTCATTTGTGAACAATCAAGAAGATGAAGTTGCAAGTCAGCCTGTTGAAGAGCAGGTTGATGTTCCAATTTTTTTCTTGTTAGATGATATTGCAGATGTTGTTGATTTGCCTATATATGATAAATATGATAAATATGATGATGATTGTGATGTTAAATTCCTAGAACAACTAGTTGGATGTTCTATGTCAGAAAACATTAATTTTCAGTAGTATAATGAGAGAAATCAGCCTATATATCACAGTTACAAAGTAGAAAGTATTGAATCAGTTGAAGGGAATTCTTTGCCTTTATGTTTTTTTGCATTTAAATTGTTGAAAGAAAATTCTGAGATCATCATTGAAGCAAATGAATGTATGTTGATGACAAACCACACTAATTCACTGGAACAAATTGACAAGATATTGCAACAATCTTCTCATGTGTATGATGACCCTGTTACTTGTTATGTAGAATATCTTGTCAGTTCAAAATTGCAGCCATTGGTCGAAGATAAATCTGAAAATGAGTGTGTTCAGCAATCCAAAGGAATTGACAATAGTGAAGAAAATAAATGAGGTTTTGATCATGTGAAAGAACCTTGCCATTATGTTTTGCTTCCTTCAAATTGTTGAAGCAAAATGTTTATAATGTTTCAAATCAGAAATCCTCCAGGTATGATGTTGAATATGAAGAAAGCAGTGGACTTACAAATGAAAACTATATTCCTTTATTTTTTTCTTCCTTTGAATGGTTGAAAGAAAATCATGATATAATAGAAGAAACGGGGAAGTCTGACTGCATTCACAGTGGCACTATTTTACATGAGGAAATTGTTATCAGTAAGGAAGACCAACAACATTCACATGCATTAAATGATCATGTAGTTGATTACTTGAAAAGATATTCCAATTCGGAGTTGCAACCTGTGCTTAACCACCGAATTGAAAAAGAAGAAGAATTTGATCAAGAAATTGTTGTTAAAGGTTATTTTCCTTCTCTTGAAACTAATATAGATATTCAATAATATTTCCAACAAGACAAAGTGTTTCAAAGTTGTCTTTCTTCCCCTGAAAATAACATGGTGGTCCAATTTATAAGTGGCCTAGACATGGATGAGGATTCTGAAACTGTATCTATGGAGACTCCAAGCAGCGAAAAAACAAATGACATAGAGTTTCAGGAAAGCAACAAAACAACGTCTTCCATTTCTCAATCAGAAATACATAAAGATCATGAAAAGGATGATGCACATGATATGGCTGTCATATTTGAAGATGTTTGAGAATGTATGAATGTTTTTGTTGATATTTATGGAAGAGTAGACACACCTATTGTTGTCATTTCATTCGAAAATATTCCCGAGATTGAAGAAATGAAGCAAGAGGAAAAAACACTTGTGAAGGAAGCTTGTTTTTCTATCTTAGCTCCTGAAAAGGAAACATTCTTTCATATGTTTCATGATCCCATGGCACGTTATATGGAAAAAATTTGTAATCAAGATCTACAAAGGATAGTGGGTTGCTAGCTTAAGGATAAAGGGAGTGACGAATTTGTGTATGTATTAAATATGGGTTGCTTTACACCAGACGATGCTCTTCAACCATGGTTGTCTTATGTTTCAAGAAACTATTACTTCCATACTTCTCAGCAAACCTGCCAGTTTCTCGATGGAAATCAACAGGTTAAATCGCATGAAAACAAGAATGTGGTGGAAGGGGTGAAACGGGATAGTTGTTTTGTGCATGTTTTAGAAGATCCATTTGAAGTTTTATTGGAGGAAGTAAACAGTCCAAATGTTCTTGATTTTTTTATATTTGGATTTATGGATGGAGTTTTGAATGAATTATCAACAAAAAGGCTTTGGAACAAGCGAATGCAAAGAAAACAAAAAATTGATAAAATGTTGTCATGGTTGCATTGGAATTATGATTTCACTTGATCGGCAGCTCGTTTCAGCAGTTACGGTAGGTAGGAGTGTGTGAATAAGCTTGTTGGTCAAGCATTTTTCAGTTTGGATTTCCAGTAGTATGTATGGTTAGATTTTAGCGGTGTATTCGATGATCAGTATCTGGTTAAGAATAGTGTGCAAAGTCTGGTTTTCAGCCGACGATGATGACAAGTCGGAGCAGGGTACATACACATGCTTTGGGAACAACCCAATGGCTAGGCACTTGGTCTACAGTTCTTTGCTACCTCGCAAGGAGGATAGCATCCCCAGTTGGAGCCTATGTTATCACCGTAACAATTTTCATATGGGATCCAAGTTTCAAATTTAGCGGGGGACTAAAGCAGTGTAGAGATATGGCACGATTTGGAGGATCGGGCTACATCTGGCGGAAAAGGGCCAATATAGTGGAGGTACAAAACGAGGGGCTCAGTGGACCGTAGATCTTGAAACATTCTAGATCAACGGCCAGGATGCATATTAGGCGATGAAGTAGCGCGGAGGATAATTTCTCGAGGGCGGGTTGGGAAAATACTACGGTTTCATTGCATGGACGCGTGGCGCCCTCAGAGGCGCATCGAGGCAAAAAGTGGGTAAGCGCGAAACTGCTCAACCACACCCTGATGTCACCTGTTCAAATTCCATTTGAATACGTCAAATCAACAATTCGTGTAGGGAAAGGCGACGGTTGATCAAATCACCTCATGCCACTCGTTCAGGTACTTTACGTCTGTGCGATGCCAGGTAAGCGTCTCTAGATAACTAACTCAAAGGCTCATCATTCGAAATAGATTGGCCAAACATGATAAACCAACGTACCTATTGGTACTCTTGTCAGCAATTCATGATTAAAACTCAATGACTATCGCTCTTCAAAATATTGATGGTGTTATTCTGCTTCGGGAAATCAACACTTCATTCGTAAGTAGAGTAATTTCAAACTGGATCAACTTCCTAATTTATGTGAATTAAGGAAGACAAAAATCGTGTTTTCTGCAAAATTGGGAGACATGGACAAAGTCGATCAAACAACATCATTGAACCAGGATTTTCAACCAATATGGCGAATTCATCAGTGAATAAGAAAGAGAGGTTGGTTGCACAGATATTGGCAACAAAATTCCATACAGATCCTGCAACAGAACCAAAAGTGGACAAAGAGATCAGATATAATCCCATCATGAGAGATTTAATCATCAACGGACACGTGGACGGGCGCTACAAACGAGAAGTAAAGAGGAAGCGGAGCAAGAGACAGAAGACATGAATCAAAGATAAGGCAATCGAGAGCGTTGGGGAAAACCAACCAATCTGGTTGGGCACTCTAAAGGAAGAAATCGCTAATCTGGAATAAGTTCTCAGGTTGAATTGAGTACGTTTCAAAAAAAAATGGACATATGGCGTTCAATAAAAAATCCTTAGACATGTCAGTCCTATTTATAACTCTCCCTATAAAGTAGGAGAACAGTGGTTATGCGTTACTCTTTTTTTGTAATCGATCTTTATCTTTAGATTGTGGGGAAGTTGAGTCGTTTTGAATCCTGCATGTAAATTTTCTATATATATCATTCCAAGGATAAAGAAAGGAGAGGGAAGAGGAGCCTGCCCTCGAAGCAGGAAGATTTTGTAAAATCATGGAGATAAACTGAATATACAATGCAGAAGCAATTTTTGGACTGTTTATGAAAAGATTCTAATTGATTGTGATATGAGTTCTGTTTTCTTTCATTGTATGTATTTCTTGTGATCTTTATTCCATTTACATTTTCTTCTGTTTAAATTGGAGAGTTAAAGGCCCGGAATTCATCTTATGATGCTCTTGGTTTAGCAATCTAAACTGTGTGTATTTATTCCTAACTAATTCAGAATTCATTTTAATATGCTCTGATGCAGTTATGTGTTTTCCTTTTTCTTCTTTCGCCATGCAAATTTCAATTTAAAATCAGACCCATTGCCTCATTTAGCCTTTTTCCTCTTGATAGTTCATATGATTTGTCATTGCTTTATTCATTTCTGACTCCATAGCCCAAATGTCACCCTCATTTCTTCAGCAACTTTATAAAAAACCCCAACATAAACCGAATCTAGCCACTGATTACCAAAGAAATACCCAGTGACATGAGAGATCCCTCTCTGAGTTGAGCAGGCTAGTGCTTCAGCTCTAAAGTAGGTTGAAATAGTTACCTCTGTCGTTTGTCTATTCATTCGAACAAAATTTAAAGAGTGATAATAGGTTATGCAGTTAAGGCTAGGTCTGCAGTTAGGAACTACGGCTAGGGCACGAAAGGTGATTCTTCTGTGATGGGGTTTTTCCGACGAGCAAGGATAGTGGTGGAAGTTTTTCTTATAGGAGACCGACATGGAGAAGACATAAACATGTGTCCACCTCAAGTGCCCACCTTGACAGGGATGAGCCTTGGATGCTGACAAGTGGAGGATTTGAGGACCAGATGGCTGAGATGGGGGAATCAGGAAGCTTGACTCAGCAGCTTCCGTCTATGGAAAGGGAAGGTCTCCCTATCCCAGGTAAGTCGTTATCATAGCCTCTCTTTTCGAATTCTTTGGCCAAAGAGGTTTTTGAGGTAAGTTTTGGGACATTCTCGGAGCTTTTCCCATCAAGGTCATCTCACACAGAAGGAGGTTCTCTACCCTCCCTTAGCCCTCAAGTGGATTTTGAAAACGATTGGATCGATTAGTGAGAGGGAGGTTTCCTTCTTTCCTCGCCCTTATCCACAAGGGAGGGTTTAGGTATCACGGTGAAGTCACCAGGGACGAGGGGTTACACAAAGGTATAAAAATATCAAATGATCACGAAGGGTTTTTCACCACGGCTCCCGGGTGATCAGGAGGAGACTATAGAGATTTCCTCTTCAAATGGTTTCATCTTGGCCTTCTTAGACGCAGAAGAACATCGAGGTTACAGGTGTCAAAAGGAGATCGAATGATTTTCTCATGTTGCCCCGGGGTCTACAGGTATTAGTGAAGGTACAGTGTTTAGTGACCAAAGAAGGAAGATTGGGGAAGGACAGAGTCATAAGCAGAAAAGCTTAAAATCCAAAGGAAACGTTGGGAGTCTGGTGCTCGGGGAAGACGTGGGTTTAAATCAAGTTACTCAAATGGAAAACCAAACTCTTGTAGGAAGAGCAAGTGGAAGATCTTTTCCCCTAAAAACTATGATTGATTGGGTGCATTTTTCCTGGAAGGAGCATCTTGGTTATGTTCTAGAGATCATAGAACTGACCAAGAATTGGTTTTCCTTTAACTTTCTGAAACCAGATCATGCAAAATGGGTCCTGGAAAAATTTTGGAGTGTCAACAACTCTCCCTTGCTTTTAAATCCTTGGATTCCTCTTTTTTATGTGAGTAGAGAGAGAATGGATAAAATATCGGTCAGGGTATGACTATTGGCGTTTCCTTTGCAGTTCTGGTCTTTGGAACATTTCAAAGCTATCGGTAACTTTTTTTTGGGGGGGGGTTAGATGCAGATATGACCTTTGAAGAAACTAAATAAAGAAAAGTGGCAAGGATCTTAGTTAGCTTGAATGTCAAAGAGGGGTTGGGAGAAGAAGTCAATCTAAGATGAGGAATTTATACCCATACCCAAAGACTGGATTATTAAAATTTTCCATTTAGATGTTGAAGGTGTCACCAATATGGACACTTGAATATGAACTGTAAATTTCCATTGAGGACCAAAGGAAGGGGAAATAAAAGAGACAGAGGAAAAGGAATCGTATAGGAGGAAGAGAGAGGCCAAACAATGGATTTCGAGGATGGAGTCCACGTAAACGCAAAATTAAGACAGACCAACGAACAAGGACAAGGTGATTCTTCGTAGGAAAGGCAAGAATCACCTCCAGAACTTGGTAACAAATCTGCAGAAGAGGTCGATAATTTAAGTATTGTCAAGACATTGTCGGATAACGTAAAGGACATGGCCTTGGGTAACCCTTTACCTCCCTCTCCTCCTTTTATTGTTTTAATAAATAATTTAAATTTAGATGGAAATGAGTGGTTGGATGCTCTCTGAAACATGTCCCTCTCTACAATACCCACACATATCGCAACTAGACCCCTAGATACTTCTGTGATTGGTTTTTCTTTGGCTGATCCTCCAAGTCCAAAGAGGATTTGTAGTGTCGAAGATGAATCCTCCTCATCATCTTCTGAGAAATCGTTCGCTCGCTATTTCCTTATATCCCAGAAGAAATCTGCTTCCTCGGGAGGATTGGGAAAGGAAGTGATAAGGGCGTTGGATAGAGGTGGTCAAGGGAGGAAATCATTGATTTCAAAAGCACAATCCAAATCCAAGAGTGACCTTTTTGCAGGGAAATAACAGTCGATTGAATGGGCGCTAAGAGCAGTGTGGACCCAAGGAATGGGTTCAAGATGAAGTGCATGTCCTTCAACTGTACGGGTCTGGCTGGTCCCCAAAAAAGACCAGCGTTAAAAAGGGTGATTAGTTCCGAACACCCTGATGTTTTGTTGTTACAAGAGACTTTGGGGGAAGGGGAGGAAGTAAAAACTAGATTAAAAAAATTTCTCCCGGGATGGGAATTTGAAACTTTGGATGCAATGGGAAGATCTAGGGGATTGGAACTAGGATGGAACACACAGAATATCAAAGTCTCCAATTCTTGGGGCCTGGAATCAGGGCTAGGCATTACTTTTTAGTGTTGGAGTTAGGGGAAGAATTCCACATTCTTAACATCTATGGCCCTTATCAGAATAGAGGCCCATTCTAGGACACTCTTTTTAACAAGACTTTTTTGAAAGACCATTTGGTCATTTTAGGGGGAGATTTAAATTTTTCTCTGGGACAATCAGAAGTTTTGGGTTTGCATGCAAGATCTGATCCTCTGGTAGGTTACTTCACCCAAAAAATTGGGGACAACAAATTGATTGATGTCGAACCCACCAGACTCAAACCAACTTGGAGGAACAACAGGGTGGGGAGGACCGAGTAGCAAAAAGACTAGATCAATTTTTGGTGCTTATTCTTTACTGGAAAAGAAATTGTCAATGAAACAGTGGATAGGTTGTGGGGGAATTTCATACCATTTTCCAATCTTCTTTGAAATTAGACAGGGTCCTAAAAATCCAGCTAGTCCCTTAAAATTTAACAATACATGGCTAGTTGATTGATTTTTCATCAATCTTATTAAGGAAAACTGGGTACCCTTTCTTCAGGATAGCCCTCAATCAATGGCTTTTCAATTTGTTGAAAATTTAAAAAGGATCAAAGTGAAAGTAAAGCTCTGGGATTTTCAAAAAAGACAAAGTGAAGATCATTAGCTAAAATAAATTGAGTCTATGCTACAAAGGATTTTTGAAGAGGATGGGGGGGTTTTGCAACACCCAATTCCAAGATATCACTTCTACGAATGGAAGAAAGGAGGAATAGGCAACTCAAGGAAAAGGAAGAATCTTGGAGACTTAAAAGCAGAGCTATTTCGTTGGCAAGTGGAGAAGAGAATACAAAGTTCTTCCAAGCCTTTTCAAAAGGCAGGAGGTGTGCTAATACCATATGGCACCTGAGAGATCTGGAAGGAAATTTGGAGAACTCTTTTGAGGGGATGGAAAGATTGGGGGGAAATCACTTTCAAGAACTCTTTAGAGAAGAGAATCAAGCTACAATAGAAGAAGTGGTTCAATTGGACCAGAAAATTCCAAGATTTGTTGATGAAGAGGACAATAGACTTTTGATGGAAGAAATCTCAAAATAAGAATTAAAATAAGTTCTTCAAAATTTTCAAAAAGACAAAATCCCAGGTCTAAATGGTTGGACTATTGAATTTTTCCTAGGTTTGTATGATTTTTTGGGACATGATATGCTCAATTTGGTAGAGGACACTAGATCTTCAGGGTGAATGCCTTTAAGCTTAAACTCTACCTTTATAGATTTAATTTCAAAAACTGATAATCCAATGACTTTGGATTAGTTTCGTTCAATTTCTCTTTGTAATTGTATCTACAAAATTGTTTCAAAAAATATAGCTAGAAGGGTGAAAAGGATACTCTCAGAAAGCATTTTGAGTGAACAGTTTGGATTCTTAGAAGGAAGGCAAATTCATGAAGCAATAGGGGTAGCACAAGAAGGATTACACAGCATAAAATCCATAAAATCAAAGGGAACAGTGTTAAAAATTGACCTCTCCAAATCCCATGACAGAGTAAGTTGGCTTTATATTCAGTTATTATTAACTCACTTGGGCTTTGCAGTTCCTTTCATCAGGTGGATCATGAGTTGTATCTCAACAGTTTCCTTTGTGGTGCTTATTAATGGCTCTGCCTCACAATTTTTTCATTCAGAAAGAGGCTTAAGGTTGCCCTCTTTCTCCTCTACTTTTTCTCTTAGTCGCAGAAGGACTTAGCAGAGCAATTTTGGAGGCAAAAATATTAGGATCCTTCTCTGGAATCAAAATTTCTCAAAACCTCCATATTACACATCTACTTTTTGTTGATGATGTGCTAATTTTAGTATGGGCTCCAAATGGGATGCAAAGACTTTAAAAAACATCCCAAGTCTTTTCTCAAAAGCAACATGCATGGAAATTAATCAAGAAAAATCATCCCTCACAACAAATTTGTTCACTGAAGGAGAGTGACTTGTCTTTAGGCAATTTTTTCCTTTTGAGGAAAAGAAGATTTATGATGGTTTAAAATACCTAGGATTCATTTTAAAACCAAATGATTATAGAAAGGAAGATTGGGAATAGTTATTGAAGATATTAGAAAAAAGATTAAATCTTTGGAGCCATAGGTGGCTTTCACGTGCAGGCAGACTAGTATTAGTCAAATCGGTATTGGAATCCATTCCAACATACTGGATGTCACTGTCATGGATCTTGAAAGGAATCTTGGAAGCAGCTAGAAAACTCACTTTTAGATTTCTTTGGAGTGGCAAGAAAGAATCGCATGTGACTCCTTGGGTTCGCTGGAAAAAGATCATTGTTCCTAATTGGAGGATGGGGGTTGAAAATATTTTTCTCTTTTCCAAAGCATTAGCGGAAAAATGTGGATGGCGACTCTTAAAAACCTCCAGCCTTTGGACCATGGTAATGGTTCAAAAATATATTGAGCCATATTCTTTGGAGGCTTGGATTAGGAATCCACAAAAATATTTGAAAGGAGCTTCGGTGATTTGGACGGCGGTTATCAACTCCTTCTCGATCATCGAGGAAGGATTAGTTTGGAAGATAAGAAATGGGCAGCGGGTTAGATTGGGAACAGACCCTTGGTCGGGATCTGAACGACAACATATTCTCCCTAAACATCCTGTAAATCATTTGAGAACTCGAGGGTTTGATACTTTAAATAAACTTCCAGAGTTGAGACTAATAACCATTCAGTCCCAAGGATGGAAATCGACAAGTTTGATGGGTTTAGAAGAGGAGGATGTCATGCAGTTGGAGAGATATATAACAAGTTTAAAGAGATCACAGATTAGGCTCAGGGATTGTGAGGATGAACATATTTGGGATTCTGCTCCTTCAAGGATATACACTCCCAAGGATGGATATACCAAACTAAACTTAGATTTGTTTCAAAGAGATCTAGTATGGTGGTGGAGAAAGCTTTGGATGTTGAATTGTTCGGCTAAGACGAGATTATTCATGTGGGATGTCTTATCAAACAAGGTGTTGACCTGGGATATACTCCAAAAGAGAAATAATCATGGACCAGGATGGTGCTCCCTTTGTAAATCTGAAGGGGAATCAACACTTCATATCTTATTGGAGTGTTGATACATCAAAAAAGTCTGGAATGAAATTTCGAGATTTTTGGAAATCTGTTGCAGTTGGATTGGTCTTTCGTTGGAGAAAGCATGGCAGGATTGGTGGTCGGATAGAGAAAATAGGGGATTCAAATCCTTACCTGTCTTGGTAATCTGGGGAGTTTGGATATCTTGGAACTCCCACATTTTTAAAGAAGTCACCATGGTTCCAAAGATTACAGCGTCCAAAATCATTTCCATACTTTCATCCTTCCCTCTTTCTATTGAAAGAGTTAAGACAAGATAGGTTTAGGAGGAAGTTATTGACAAATAAAACCCTTGGGGTTACTTTGATGGAGCTTCACAAAACAATAGATGTGGGGGAGGAGGGATTTTCTTTATTTTAGATTCTCACCATTTTTCCTTGACCTTTGGACTAGGGATGGGAACAAACAATTATGTAGAACTGACGAGCCTTTAACTACTCATTGTTTTTTCCATAGAAAAGGATTGTCACTCATTCACTATTTTTGGAGACTCCGTGAATGTCATTAATTGGATTAGAGGCACTCAAAGATGCACAAACACTAGAATTTCTAGCATAGTGTAAGACATCAAAATTTTCCAAACCGCATTTGATTCTCTCACATGCCGATATGTTTACAAAGAAAGGAACAAGGAGGTGGACAAGAGGTCGAAAGAGGGGATTCATTTGGATTTGGGCCAATGGAAAGTAACTGAAGTGCCAAATGGACACATTCAAGAATGTCTACATCAACCATTTTTGGAATGACTACAATAGACAGAATATACTCGGCTCTATGTAAGAAGCTTTGCAAGAAACTCCTTTGTACATGATGCATAAAACGATAAGTACATGTCGACTCTATATTCCAGCAGTCCTTTCTAGGATGGAAACCTTTTAGCTAAATCAGCATCAATCAAATTCCAGACACAACAGTTGATCAGAAATACACTTTGAAAGTGTATCTGCAGAATGTAATTTTGTTCACATCTGATGAAATAAAATTACGTTTTTTTCTTTAGGAAAAAAAATGAATATCAATTTTTATTTTCATATATTAATTATTAATGTTTTTATTTACCTAACCCATTAGTCAATGAATACAACTTTCGATATACTCTAATTTATTAAAAAAAAAAAAATGTATTATTAACTTCATTGAAATATTGCTATTAAAATCAAATAAATTTTATTCTTAATGAAATTAAACAAATTTGATTAATTTAGCTTACACAATCGTCCAAATTAATCTTTTTGTGAGGTATTGTTGTCTCTATGCCTTACCTATAATGCATAAAAAAATATTAAAACAAATGACACAGATACATACACATCTAAATGCTTACGAGAAATCTGCAATTCTTATTAGGGTCTGGTATGTTTTGTGTGAATGCAATATGTTACGATTAAATAGAAACACCAAGGGAGACTTTAAACAATTATTTGGGGGAGAACTTATGTCGTCTAGCCAAACCATTAGTCCTAGGTGAAATTTCTATTGATTTCATTAAAAATAATCCAATGACGATGAGCGGAGTCTTAATCCAATACTCAGATTAACTAGCTTTAGAAATTATTATCAAACATGCAACCAACTTCCATCTCCTTTATAAACTTTCAAAATAATACCAAATCTTTGCTTTGGTTTCTTAACCAGCGGGGCATTGTGGTGCTTCAAGTGGAAACTAATTTGCTTTCGGTTTCTGAACTAGTGGGCCAATGCAATGATTTAAGTGAAAACTAGAAACCAAATTCTTTTTTCAATGCATCTTTTTCACATATTAAAAAAAAAAAAAAAAAATCCTAAGTTGATTTCTTAGGTATACTACTGCAATATTGTTGTAGTAAATCAGTTGAGTATCCTACTGCAATATTATTGTTGTTGTATATTAGTTGAGTATCCTTAAGTTATCAGCCTTTCAAACTCAATGATTATCTTGAATGTTACATGGCAGGGACTAGCCACTTAGTGGCTTTTATGCTTGTTCCTTATTTAGATATTAAGTATCCACAAAACATTTGTGCCAATCTTATGATGTGAAGTGCTTTTTAATGATGTCTTGTTTATTATTTCTTGGATTTTAATTTTAATTTCACATTAGTTAATCATATCCATTGCCATTTTCTAACATGGTATTAGAGTGAGGGTCACTGCTCTTTTCATATCATGTTATGCTACATATGACATATTTCAATGTTGGGATTTTTGGATTATTTTATTGTGTTGGGGTTTGTTTAGTTCTGAATTTTGCTATGTTCCCTAAGATTTCCAAGTGTGTCTCTCAACTACTCTATTTCTTAGAAACATAGGAAACCTAAATATTGTAACATATTTCTCAATCTCCCTCCAAGAAAAATACAAGAAATTTTTGTTATTGTCTTTGGTTCAATCAAGTGTCGTTTTTTAGCAACTAGATCAAGTCCCACACTTCATGTTCCCCACCCAATAAATTTGATTATGGCCTACCATATTGACTACTACAAAATATTTGTATATTATTCATAAACATATGATCTTGATGAAGAATATCCTTCAAAAATGTCACAAGGAAGACTAATTGCTTTGAAAATGTCATGACAAGTTTGCTTCTTTACAAACTTCTTGTAAAAAACTTCATGAAGTTGTCTCCTTGCAAGATATTAATGGCAAGGTCCATACTTAAAAGGAATCATAGCAAGTTATTGTTGTTCATTAACAAAACACTATTATAGAGCTTAAAAAAAAGTTTATTCATTGTAGGATACTAACACTTAGCGACGAGACAAGACGAGATCAATTTTGTGCAAGACTTTCTCAACTTCATGGGGAAATTGTCCCACTTCAAGATGACAATCTACATATTTTAGAGGAATCGCACATGAATCATGGTTATGATCTCCCACACTCACTAATGGACAAGAATTATGAGTCCATACAAACTCTCCACGACTTCAATCAAGACCTTGTTCGAGAGGTAAGTGAATTAAGAAGTACTAAAGGTAATTTGGAGGATTGCATTAGTAAATTACAAGCTTTTGTGTCATTTGTGCTTATAAAATATCATAGACTAGTTGAAAGTTCGACATTTGGTTTCAATGTGATGAAAAAGTCCAATACCAGTGCTTGTAAAGTAATTTGGGATGAATTAACGGAAAAGGAAGAACTACTTGACTTTTTGGAAGAGGATGTTCAATGTTTCTCACAAAACTCATTTCTTTTGTTAATGCATCTACTCTTGTACCTTTGGACACTCATGAGCAATCTTATCCTATTATTGATCTTGGAATACTAGAGAAGGAAGTTATTAGCACTATTCATACCACTTCTTCTCATGCATTGTTGGCTACACATGAGTAATATTCTCAGGATTTCAAAAATCATACTTGAGGCATTAGTCCCATATTACTTCATCAAACGGGTTCTACTATTTCCTTGATGAAGATGTTTTTATGATCATAAGACCATCATGTTGCACGTGGTAGTTGGAGCACTTGTTGAGCCTATTAACCGTGATGATAGCATACTCGAGGTCTTGGTTTGTTTATTATCTACCAGGATTGCATGGTCATGTGCCTCTTTGTCATCAACGTCATTTTTGGATATTATTATTTGATAGCATTATGTAAAATTTTGAGTTCATGTTCTAACCACTTGTGCATATGCTCTTTCACATTTAGATTTGACGTTCCTTGTGTTTTCTTTCCTAGTTCTAAAGATGTACCTCTGAAGGTGTTTTTGGAGGGTATGATATTTGAAGTAGCTCTTTTTTTTGCTTCATAGATGTCAACTAAGTTCTTGTTAAGGTATTTTGGAGGCCACAATTCTACAAATTGAGTCTCCATGACGAGATTGTATGCATCTCATCATGGTCAGGTTGTGGTCAATATTGGTCATCATTGTATTTCCTATCCATTGAAACATTAAAGAGGGATTAATATTTACTTGGTCATATACCCTTTATGCAAATTTCTCTTATTTGTCTTCCCAAATCAATCTTAAAGGGGATATTGGAGATATGTTGGTTAATATTTGTTTGCTTTCCTAATGGCCCTCAATGTCATTTATGGCTTACCCTTGGTGGGAAGTGATAACCCACATTGATAGTTCTTAGGTGGGCTTGTGGTCCCACGCTTTTATAGGCTTAGGGGTCACTGATCTAAACTCTACTCCTATATATTCAAGACTTTGTCTCATTTGTAAATAATCAGGTGTTTATCAAGTGTGTATAATATTATTATTATTTAGTTATGAAGTACCTACGAATCACTTGTTTTGCTCTTATGATGTCATGTGCTCAAGAATTGGATTATCTTTCTATGATGTGTTAATTATTCTTGATTGGGTTTTAATGGCAATCACACTTTAGTTAATGATGTCCAATACCATTTCCTAACACTTCTAACACTTATTTCACCATTTTCCTTAGCATATAAAGGCAAAGGGTAATTCAATGATCTAAGTTATCTCAACTCAATGAACTATTACCTCATTATGTACAGTGCTTCCAATCAGCTAATGCCAATTGAATGTAGTTTTTCATTGTTAGATGCATATCAACCAAATTCATGATATATATATATATATATATAGAGAGAGAGAGAGAGAGAGAGAGAGAGAGCAACCAAAATACAAATTAGGGGAAGCTAAGAAACATAAATGCATATGAATGGAGATAAAAGATAGAATTGTTAGTACAGTGTCGAAACTAGTAATCTCTCAAAGGACCACACACAGTAAATGAAAAATGACTCAATAAATAAGGAGAGCCTCATTGAAAAAGCCCTAACCAACTATAAAACCCTAAACATAAACCTAATTTTTGTATTTAATTAATTACATCACCATTGACACTAAACTAATATTTACAAAGTAAATATAGTTCTCAAGTCTTTTGGATCCCATTGCTAACAAATTCCCCCCTTTGTCGAAAAAGACCAAAAAGCAAAATTGTTGAACCAAGTCCAAACATTGCTTAAGTTGAAGCAACCTGCAAGAAATAGACTCACAATTTAAATCTCATTAGCTACGTTGTGAGTACCATAGTTTTTTAAGTGAATATAAATCCATGTCCAATATGTCAAGTGTGATGTTAACAAACATTTGAAGTCCTGAAATGTTGAAGCACCTATGTAGCAAGGTTCCAATTATGCATATTGCCCAAAGCAACCTAACACCCCTTTAAACATGTATCATGTAATATTTTACCATCTAAACAATGTGCCAATTGTGTTCTTTACTTAGTGCAACTTAACATTTCCAAAACCTTATTGTTTGTTTGTTACTTGGTTAAACACACGTGCAACCATCCTCTAGAAACAAACCCCAAAACAAAATATTTACAGGCAAAATCTCTAAAAAAATTCCAAAACCAACTCATAAACCAATTGTCATGTCCTCAACATTGGAGTAAAATCACTTTGACACTTAAAATGTCATGATCATATTCTTCTTCTTCCCCCCTTGGTGAAAATATTAAAGCACCATGTAAACATACCCCTCTGAACATCCAAAAACAAGGTCAAAACTAAATCTTGCAATTAGCAAAAAAAACTATTGACAAACAACAAAAACCTCTAGCCTTCTTATTCAATTTTGGAAAAGCTAGTCCATATGCAATCCCCATTGTGATTTTTTCAAAGGAGAAACCCCCTTATTCAAATGTTGGGTGGGTTTTAACAATCAATTCATCTCCTTATCATAATTTCATAAATTTATACCTCTTTACAAATATTTTTAAACTAATGGCATGAACCAAAGTCTCTCAAAGTTCCAAGTACCTTATATCTCCATTATGAGTTTTGAACCCGTCGCCATCTTACTCCAACTATCAAAATTAATAAAACAAACTAAATGATTGCAAACAATATAGTTTTCTTGACTCGGTGTAAAACCTTGGCAAAAGTCATTTACCAAACTTTCATCACTATTAGGTTTGAGACATAGCTTCACGTACCCCATATTACCATTTAATTTTAATATTTCAAATATTAAAAAATAAAATTTATTTCCAAGGATCTCATGTGAGCTTTCAACTTTCAAAGTGTAGCCCTCATAGTTGTGCCTTTCTTCAAACTTTAAGTCCATACACAAATTTGTCCATGAATGGAAAAATTGACAAAGACCCATATTAACTTTGGGTGAGGCTATCCACATGGCACCTTCAAAACATTGGATTTGGTTTCTATACTCTACAAACTTGGACAAAACTCAACGTATGATTCAGCCAAATAACTCAATCTACAACTGCAAAAATATCACCAATTTGTACCTATGAAGCGCTCTTTCTCATGTGAAAGCAAACTATGATATGCTATTTGCAAATGAAATGAAGAAAAAGCAACAAGGAGGCCAAACATACAACTATAAATAAATCAAATATATGTAAGTATGATGCCTCGTGTACTTTCCTCACCCTCATACTTGTGTTGAAGCTTCCCTAGAGGAAGAGAGATTGGATCACTAGATGAAAATGGTGACAGAGCCAAACACCCCAATCAATCCAACCAAAGAAACCAAGGAAGATCTAAGCCAAATGGAGAGAAGAGTATCACTTGTTGCAACATCCAAACATGTGGAGGGTTGACAAAGACAACATATCCCAGTGAGCCCAACAACATGGAAGGTGGAATATCGCAAGATTGCTAGTGTTGACAATTCGGCAAAATTCCAATATAGGAAAAAGAAATATAAAAAACCTAAAGGAACCCCTAACAAAGCGCTAAGGAGTGACTTACGTAGATTTGGGGATGCCTACGCGGCATTGCCAACCATTGAACTAACCGTTAGGATGGTGATCATGTGTTATAAACAGTGCATGTTTATAATTGAAGACAGATAGTTATGCAGATGTATAAAATATATTGATTGATAAATGATTGATAAAAATGGTGATGTTATAATGAGCCTCGTGACAATCCATTTATACGCATTGACTGGTCACGAGGTGAAGAGGTATGTGCCCTTTGACTTTTCATTAAGTTAATTACATTATTATTGTTATTATTATTTACTATATTTTAGTTATTATGTTTATAACATTGTTACCCACTTAAGGAATGTTTTGTCCTCAAAGCATAGTAAATAGGATTCTCTCTAGCTGAGTATGTTTCTGTGGTGGTATGAAGTTTATCTGTTTTTAGGGGTTTGACTTCATTCATGCTTTGCGTGTTGGTGAGGTCTTTCTCTTGTTTTTGATGTTGTATGTTTGATTGTGTTTCTTATTCCTTTTTGGTTAATTGTAATTGATTCTTCTGAGAGTGGAACCTTCAACACCATATAATTTATAGTGTTGACCTTGCCGATTAAATTCCATGAATTGTTCTTCAAGGTTTGTGGTATAACTTCCCAACTACATCAACCATTCCTCACCTAGCACCACATCCATGTCTTGGAGCGGTAGAGCGTAAAGCCATGTTTGTAGTTCCAGTTCTTGTATTTGAACTGAAACTTTATGACATCTCCCAACTTCTTTGACCTTTTGTCCATCAATGACCTTAATAGTGAGGTCCCTGGTGGGGTACATAAAAATATTTAGTTGTTTAGCGAAAAAAATATCCATACAGTTATCAGTACTGCAAGAATCTACTAGTGTTGTTATATTTCTATCATTTATGACTCCTTTAAGCTTCAAGGGATTAAGTTGCAGTTTCCCTGTCATGGTTGCCCACAAAATTATAGGCTTGCTTTCTTCTTTACTTGGAGATTGGATCTTATCTTTTGTGAGATGTCATGGAATATATTTTTCAATTGATTGTTGTATTTGGTTTTTTTTTTGGAGAGATTCTCTCTCTTTAAAGTTCATTTTCTTAATTTCTATTTTGTTGGACACATGAGATGGAAGCTAGTGATTTTTTTTGTGATATTTCATCTTGGTCAGGATTTGAGTCGTATGTTATAGTAATTTCATCATTTGGTTTCTATACTTATACTTGCTTCCCATTCACTATTCTACAGTAGCGTAATGACATGTCTTCACATCTGTTTCCTAGTGTCCATTTTTTCCACACGACAATTGTTTTACTTCCTTTTCTCTCTCTGATTCATTGTTGGATTTGTTTGATTCCTTCTCTGA
Organism: Picea engelmannii; assembly: GCA_009831015.1. Lineage (NCBI taxonomy): Eukaryota > Viridiplantae > Streptophyta > Pinopsida > Pinales > Pinaceae > Picea > Picea engelmannii. The sequence goes on along the minus strand of ML827237.1, from coordinate 27,424 downwards.
TTCGCAAGTATATAGTTTTTTATTGTTGCATCTGTGCCTTGGAAACCATTTGTCTTCGCAATATCTACATTTATTTACCCATTTCTTATCTGGTTCATGGTGTCGGTTTTCATCTTCCCTTAAAAGGGGATGGTACATGCTTGTTAGACTTGTTTGTAGAGTATTTATTTGATCTTTCATTTGAATCTGTGTTTGATCCTTTTGGACCTATGAATGATGGCCTATTGAACTTGTTCTTTTGTTCAATTAGTTTTGTCGTGTGTCTAGCATCCTCAACAATTTTAGGATTCCATAGTTTTATTTCACTACGGGTGAATCCTTCAACCCACAAATATACATTTTTAGCAATTGTTCATCTGAAAATCCACTTTGTCTTGTTGCTAGAACTTATCATTCGTGTGTATAGTCATTTATGTTCCCTTTTTGTTTAAGATGCACGAATTTGTTATACAGGATGTCGTCTTCTTCATGATAGAACATTTTTAATAGGGAAGTTGTGAAACTTTGCTAATGAAAAGAACAAGCGTCACATTTTTTGAACCACCATAGAAACCAATTATAAGCTTCCCCTTCTAAATTGTTGGATGTTGTCATTATTTTTTCCCGTTCAACCAACAGGGGATTTGATTCAAAGATACCCTCCATTTTGTTGACCCAGACAACATCTCCTCTATGGTCCTTACCATCATATTTCAATGATTCTTTTTTAAATTTTTTATATTCTCTATCTTGAAATCTTTGGTTATACATACTACCTAGAAAATTTAGTTATGGTGCTTCTTGATTTCTCTGACCACTTGGATTTTCTGATTCTGGACTCTATGGCGGTCTTCGATGAGCTAAGGGTTCTGCACATAATGTATCTACTCACTCTGTTAGTTGGTCAGTTCTTTCGATCTGTTCATCAACATCCTCGTAGTTCCATCCTTGTCAGCACCCCTCATTTTTAAATAGTTTGGACATTGTTCCTTGGAGTTATCTATTAATGTGTTAATATTCTCTTCTTTTTCTAATAATTTATTGATTTTTTTTGTTAATGCTTTTTTTCCTTCATCGAATTCTTTCTCACTCTTCTTGACATTACCAAGACGATGTCTTAAGTCATTAACTTCATCTCTATAACGGTTAGGATCCACATGTAACTTGTCATTGTTAACCATCTTAGGGTTTGTTTTTTTTCTCTTCGAGGACTCTACCCTTTTTTTCACTTTTTATATCATATATAAAAAAGTGAATTTTTTTCAAATAATATATAAAGGTATTTTTTATGTACTTCTAATATATTAAGGTACTTTTATGTATCTTTTGTGTCCTTTTTTATATATAAGGGACACCTTTATTATATCCTAACTTCCAAAAACTAAAAGACACATCTTGTATGCAGGCCTGGAATTTCAAATTTACATTACCTGTCAAGTGCAAATTTGATGACAGGTGTTTGTTTTTCATACCTGTCATTTTAAGTTTTATGTAGATTTACAAGTGTCAATTTTTTTTATGTTACATGTTAATTTTTATCTTAAACAGTGTGTACTATTCAGGTTTTGTCACATGGAGTACCCGACCTCAATTCTGCACTCACTTTACACAACCCTGTTTTACTGAAGGAACCAGAAAACTTTATGGATTAAATAAGGATCGGTGTTTTGGGTTTGATTAGCAGACTAGCACAACCATTTAGACAGGCCATATTAACACCTGAACCTAAAAATATTACATTTTAAAACAACACCAATCCAAGGGAAGCTAGAAACTACTGTATGCAGACTTTCCAAGCCACGGTGACATTGTGGGTGTCAAATAAGCACAGAACCCTGAGCTTCACCAGCTGAAAATCTAAAAAAAATGTATGGAAATCATGTGGCTCTAGGCAGGCTTGCTGATTGGAGAAGAATCCTACTTTGTTCACTGATTGCGGTACAATAAAAAGGAAAAAACCTTTGAAATACAATGTTCTCATACAGATCCCAAATCCTAAAGAGCTATTTAAGGAGCTAGGACCGCACCTGATTATTTGGGAGGGTCTCGCTATGGAGCAGTTGTTTCGAGCTCTTGTGTTGAATCATAGCCCTTCCTTGAATACAAAACAAGATTAAAAAGCTTAAAAGCAGAGAAAACAGCAGCACTATTCATCATGTGCAAGTTAAAAGAAAACAAAATAAACTGCTTGGGTTTGTTCCTCCTACTCACATTAATACTAAAAGATCTATCTTTACATACATGTGTATAAACAAGGATAAATGAGTAWCARGCCTATGCCAAAAMAAGCAGAAACTAATCCAAATACTGATGAAAACAAAAAYGAATCCYAAAAACTCACCAAAAATTGATGAATGAGGTGAGGCTTGAGCCACCATGAACTGCAATGCGACGGAAAAGATTGCATGGATGTAAAGCAACCGCARTAACTTCATTACCGAACAATAGAGGGTTGAGCATGAGACCARYACGTTGGGGAACACAACCCGGCTGCTYTGCTGCTGATATTATTATTACTAGAAYAGTTCAGACARYTGCACTGCTATCATTGGTAYTCAATTCAAATATATATATTTTGAAGGAAGTTTAGAGAAGCAAAGTTCGAGACAGCACAACGAGCCATTAATGCTTGAATGGAACGAAACCCATGTGACTCGTGGAAGGCTGCAGACTCCATATCTTGGTCATTAAGGAGGCTATCCTCTTACGAAGCCATGTCTCCTCCGATCCAATCTCCAATGCATGGATTTAATACTCCAGCTCTCAACATTAACTCTTGACTCATGGGAAACATTCCATCTCCGGTTCAGAGCATGCAAGGTTTAAATGGCTTCTTGTACTGGTTATGGTTTCTGGCAGGTCGGGCACAAGGTCCCGGCCCCAGAGTCGTATGAGTAGCTACCATCGCCAACGAAGAAACCTGCGCTTGACGGACCTGTCCTTACCCCATCCATCATCCATGAGATGCGGATGCCATTGCCTGCCCGCCCATATCCATGTCCGTGATGAGTAGGATTACTATAAAACCAGATAACGGGTTAGGGTTTAGGGGCTAAGAATTCCAGAAAGACAGACAGCAGAAGACAAGAGCACACACATATCATTCATTTCATTCTCTGTTTCATTCAAATCTTCTTCCCACCCCAGGGAGGGAAGAAAAAGGAAGGAAGGGTTGGTGGGGTTTTATGTATTTTATTCAAAATTCAACTTTTTCAATCGGAAGACTGAAATTATCGGTTCATCTATAACAGGAGAATGATCAATCTATCCATCTTCTAAACTTATTGGTTTCTCGATTGATCGGTCCATTTCTCAGGGAGAAGGACGAAACATAGGGGATCGAGGTGGGTTGAAATTCATTGGTATTCGCGACTCGCGAGCGACCAGGAGGTGAGGCGGCAGCGGTTGCTTGCTATTTTGGACTTCTCTCTCCGATTAAATTTTGGGTTATTTTGGCGGGCGGTGTCTAGGGTTTCAGCCTCCAACTTACATACCTGTAGATGACGTGTACGTTGCGATCGATAACTCATTTTTTTTCATTTTTTTAAAAGATGTACACTTATCCATCACTTCGCCCTCCTGCAGTCACGGATGCTTACCTGTCTTGCAATCGCGGCTGGTAATGTCGGCGTCCAGCCTCCAAGTGACGAGTCTGCAGCCTTCCACCGTTCCATGTCGTGCCTACTACCTAACCCTACTACTTAGCCCGTATACCCACTAGATATTTTGACGGGCATTGGAGGCAGTTACACGTCAAACTGACAGGTAGACAATTCTCATGCCAGTCAGTGATGACGTGTAAATTTTTCTAGCCAGTGTCAAATACGGGCTGAGAGGTAAAAAACGGGCTACAACCCGTCCAATTCCAGGCCTGCTTGTATGGATCAACACGATTTTATAAAGCGGAAAAGGTACAAATATGTAGGGATCAGAATAGTAAAGCAGTTGGCGATTACGGATGCAGCTGGACAGGTGATAGTGTGTGGTGACTGTACATACGTATGGGGTGACTGTACGGACGCGATTGACAGGTGACAACGTATGGTAAAAAATTTAGGGGCACAATCGTACAAAATTAATAAGGTGGAATGCACGAATTGATTGTCGTTGAGTATGTACAGATTGAAAACTAATGTACATAAAACAATGAAACCAAAAATGTAGGAATTATGACTGCAGGAGATGGTATCGTTGACAATCATACCCTGCTTTCATGTGCAGTAATAATTATTTCTTTCTTCATGGATTCATATGTTCCTTTCAGTACTAATTTGAATGCTGAAGATCTTAGTGTTTCAACTTCTGAAATCCAAAACTATCTCATGATTCACTACATGCCTACCATAGAGACATTAGATCCCAAGCTTCAAGATATTTATAAAGGAATGAGACCACCAGGGACCCCTAGATATGGTCTAGGGTACATAGAGAAATGTGACCAGGTCATCCCTGACTGTCGATTCAACAATCCCTTACCTACATCCATGCAAAGACCATCTATTGATGAAATTCACAAATTTCATTCAATCATGACAGGATGCCCAAAGAATACTATTGAAGAATCATGGATTAAGAAAATGTTAAATTGGGATTTGTTCACCCATCCTTAAACTTCTGAATTTAATCTTTCTACATCAGATGAAGAAAAGGCTAGTCTATCTAAAGACTTGCAGACATATATTTCTGAAAATGAACTCTGGATTTCTTTTTATGAATGGAAAAGAAAATCTCAAAATCCAACAGTTCAGATGATGGAAGGAGGGAAATAAATCTCTGCTCGGCATGAATGGAAAAGTTTAGAAGGAAAAACTGTAGAATCTACATCAACTTTTCCACCTTTTAAAGGTATTATACTGGAAGACAATAACAGACAAGTTAAAGCTATACCATTAATGTTAGCAGAAAAAGCTACCCAACTTTCAGGTATAGAAAAAAGAGTCCAGTCCATAACAGAACAAGTAAACTAGACAAACACTGCTCTTAGAGGTATGGCAACACATACCTTTGTCACAAATGACTATGCCAGAAAAGGGCATATTAGAGACTTACAAGTCTCTACAAATACAATAATTCAATCTGTAAATCAGATTAATGACAGAGTCACAGACATCCACAGCCAAGTGGCAAAAACCCAAGATGTGATAATGCTAAAGTCTAGTGATTCTACAAAAAATTATGAGGAACTAATGGAAGGATTGGGAGAAGCTTTCTCAACTATGGGAAAAACTTTGTTGGAAATCAAGCCAAAGGAGAAAGCCACTGATAAACCAATTCCCAAATCTTTTATCCTTCCCCACTCTCCAATCTCTATTGTTTCACCTATATATAATCCCAAAGAAACAACTATATAAAAAAAGTTCCCTATTCATTTCCCAAAGGAAGAACCTTCTTCTTCCTCTCAAGACAATAACTTGTCCTTAGTTTCTGTCCAAAGACCTTCTTATGAGGATATTCCTCACCATATGAATAGACCATCTGCACCTGACCTCCTAGGAAAAGGAAAAATGCAAATACTATATATATATGTTTGTGGAGTGACAGGTACAAATACTACTATTGCATGGTAAAATTCTCTACTCACTTCAGAGCAAACACAAATCCTGAACCAGAATGGCTTGAAGATTGGTGGAAGAAGTTTGGGTTAAATCCAAGTGCTATACACCCTGATGTATTCGAGGTTGAACGGATGTTTCATCAACTAAATCTTTCTAATAATGTTCATCGACTCAACCAAATATCCAACAATGGGTACATGTCAAGTTTTATAAATGAAAGGCGTCCTTGGGTTATCCGAACCAAATATGTCTTACATCAAGAGGAAGATAGAAATGAAGATCCCCAGATGTACTGAGAAGTCTACACTCAGCATTGGGATCCTTATTGTTTCAATCATTTTCATGACCAGCGAGTGGAATAATCTACTGGGCCCATTCATGTCTTACTGGCCGACAGTGGTGTCAGTCGGTTTCCATGGGTTTACCGTCCTAAAACTCCACTTTGTAAAAAGCATCTTAGAAACCTAGAGCACTTCTCTACCTTTTGGCGTGGTTTGACCCGCATTTCTAAGATTCGTTAGTACACAATAAAGTAGATTTGAAGTTTCATCGGAGATTCTTGCATGATCACTCTGCCAAATCTTCAAAAGATAGATTGCTAAATTTAAAAAGTAGATTTGATGCCATATAGATAAGTTTTATGTCTCATCCGAAAATGATTCTTTTCTCCGAAACTTTGTATATAAGGAGAAGAGAGGGTTACTCGGAGAGGAGTCGATGGAAGAGTCTTGAGTCAGTCAGTAGAGTCTGAAGTTCTCTAAGCTCCCTTCTTTTGAGCTTTGTGTCTTTCTTATAGTTTGCATAAGTGTGTGGTGAGAAGGGAGCAATAAGTGCTCAGAGTATGTAATACCCAAGCCGCTCTGGCTCTTTTAATATAAAATATCAGCTTCCGCATTTCATCTCTAAATATTGTCTATTATCTTGTCTCTGTTATTTGTTTTACTCGTTTGCCTATTATTGCGATCATTTGGAGTTCTCTGGAATGTCATGCTAAAGTTCACTAGAAAGCTTAGATAAAGTTCACTGAGACAGTTACTTGAAGTTCACTTAGGTCCTGAATAGCGTCTGTAGTAAGTCCCGCAAGGCAGGTGGCCGCTAGAGCAGTTTTGGGCGTTGGGTTGTTTGAAGGTTCATGGTGGTAGCCGTATTGGGTTCACATAAGGAGGTTTTCTGGGTTCACATAAAGTGACTTTCTGGGTTCATGCTGAGATCGCAAAGAGAAGCAGATGGAAAAGGTAGAAGCGCGAGACAAGTTGATTTTCAAGCTTCATTCTCTGTCGGAGGACATTTGTAAACTCAGAGGCTTCCTCCGACGGAGAATGAAGCTTGAAAATCAACTTGTCTCGTGCTTCTACCTTTGCCAGTTGCTTCTCTTTGCGATCTCAGCATGAACCCATAAAGTCACTTTATGTGAACCCAGAAAACCTCCTTATGTGAACCCAATACGGCTACCACCATGAACCTTCAAACAACCCAACGCCCAAAACTGCCCTAGCGGCCACCTACCTTGCGGGACTTACTACAGACGCTATTCAGGTCCTAAGTGAACTTCAAGCAACCGTCTCAGTGAACTTTACCTAAGCTTTCTAGTGAACTTTAGCATGACATTCCAGAGAACTCCAGATGATCACAATAATAGGCAAATAGGTAAAACATATAGCAGAGACAAGATAATAGAAAATATTCAGAGATGAAATGCGGAAGCTGATATTTTATATTAAAAGAGCCAGAGCGGCTTGGGTATTACAGACTCTGAGCACTGATTGCTCCCTTCTCACCACACACTTATGCAAACTATAAGAAAGACACAAAGCTCAAAAGAAGGGAGCTTAGAGAACTTCGGACTCTACAGACTGACTCAAGACTCTTCCACCGACTCCTCTCTGAATGACCCTCTCTTCTCCTCATATACAAAATTTCGGAGAAAAGGATCATTCTCGGATGAGACATAAAACTTATCTAAATGGCATCAAATCTACTTTTTAGATTTAGCAATCTATCTTTTGAAGATTTGGCAGAGTGATCATGCAAGAATCTCCGACCAAACTTCAAATCTACTTTATTATGTACTAACGAATCTTAGAAATGCGGGTCAAACCACGCCAAAAGCTAGAGAAGTGCTCTAGGTTTCTAAGATGTTTTTTACAAAGTGGAGTTTTAGGACGGTAAACCCATGGAAACCGACTGACACCACTGTCGGCCAGTAAGACATGAATGGGCCCAGTAGATTATTCCACTGGCTGGTCATGAAAATGATTGAAATGATAAGAATCCCAATGCTGAGTGTAGACTTCTCGGTACATCTGGGGATGTTCATTGCTATCTTCCTCTTGATGTAAGACATATTTGGTTCGGATAACCCAAGGATGTCTTTCATTTATAAAACTTGACATGTACCCATTGTTGGAGATTTGGTTGAGTCGATGAACGTTATTAGAAAGATTTAGTTGATGAAACATCTGTTCAACCTCGAATACATCAGGGTGTATAGCACTTGGATTTAACCCAAACTTCTTCCACCAATCTTCAAGCCATTCTGGTTCAGGATTTGTGTTTGCTTTGAAGTGAGTAGAGAATTTTACCATGCAATAGTAGTATTTGTACCTGTCACTCCACAAACAGATATGATCCCACATAGCCTGATATTGATAATAATTTATTTGGTGAAAGAGACTGGAAGGGTCTTGGTGAGGCCAAGACTGTAACGCCCTTATACAGTTTATCACTAGGTAGGAGTGGTCTGGAGTTGCTCGCCATTGCTGAGAGGCTTGGCAGAACCATCTTCTGAATGAAGTTCTTAATCCACTGAGATCTCCCATTTCTATTAACTTTTCATGGGCAACAATAGTAGAAGCTTGATGTATCCTCCCTATAACATGCTGGGGTGGTATAACATGAATGCTGGAATTTGAAGAGAATTCGGGCAGACCAAACTCGATTCCTTCTGACCACCTTAATTCCCAGTGTGGGGCCCAGTTTTGGGAATAAGTTTCCCAATCTAAATTATCATCAATCTGTTCAGTTACTGGCTTATTGTTTAAATCATCCCGGGTGTTAATAATAACCAGACTTTTGGGTTTTTCTGAACAATATACAATATTTGACTGTTGTTTAGAGATAAAGTTAAGTATCTTCGTGACCGGTGGATGTCCTTCTATCCCTGGGATAGTGATGAAATAGGCTGGGTGCCCTTTAGCAGTTTTGGCCGATCCATGCGGTTCAACAGCAACAAGAAAAGGAGTCCCCAATATACAATCTACAGACAAATCTGCTAAAAGAAATTTCATTCCTAAAGCATTTTGATCAAACCATAAAATGCCTTTGGGAATCTCATAATCAAAATCTATGGAGATGTTTCCTAGCCCAATAGCAGAGTAATTGCTAGGAAGCCAGTATTTGTAGGGAATCAATTTTTTTTGAAGGAGATTCATATCAGAACCCGTGTCAAACAAGGCATTTAAGTGAAACATTTCTCCATTTATTTCTAAATTTATCTGCACATGATACCTCTGAAATTTGATAAGCAGAATCTTCATAGCGCTTAGTCCCTGCAACTGTCTTGAGTTTTGGCCATGCTCAGTTGGAATATCCTCTAAGGGAGGAGGAAAAGATGTTACCTGTTCTTTAAGGGCTATAATTTCTTGTCTAGCCCAAGCATCAATTTTATATGAATCCTCAGACTCTTTTCCATATGTTTGCATTTCTGCTTTTAGTTCAGCAACCTCCCTTTTGAGGGAAAAAAACTTATTTTGCCAAGTCAGTGAGAGAGGGATGCTGTAACTTGGTTTCTTTATTGTGCTCGATGAAGGATTTGGTATTTCTCTCAAACGAAGCCTCTAGGAATAAAGGCTTAATTCCTTCTTTACAAGAGGGTCCTGGAGTGCTTTGCTTTTCTTTTGTCATAGATTCTAAGAAGGATTTAAGCAAAGAAATTTTCATATCTCCTTCTGGCAAAGCTTTTATTTGGGCCAGAATCTGAGCCTCTTGATCTCCGGTACTATGGTACATGCATACTTTCAATTTTCCCCTTTGTTGTCTGGGGCTAGATATAGAATCAGAACCATAAGTTTCTTCACAAGAACAAAATTTAGGGTTATCACATTTGCATTGATGGTTGAGAAGAATATTTTCATCATCTGAAGTAAATTCAAATTCAGATGTTTCTGTTGATTCAGAACAACAACCTTCTTGTAATAGGTGAACCTCTTCTCTTTTCACAAAAGGATGATGTGGGCATTGATTTGTCAGATGGTCATTGGCTCCACATCTATTGCATTGCATCCTATGTGCTAGTTGGTGTGTTGTTTCAGAGTTAGCTTTTTGATAAGCTTCTTTAGCCCTTTGTTCTGAAACCTTTCCTTTAGATATTCTTGAGTTCTTTCCTTCTGGACAAGAACTTGCTATGTGTCCATTTTTTCCAGAGAGCCAGCATTGCACTTGTTGTCTTGCTTGGCTAGAGTGTGTCTTAAGCTTTATATCTTCAAGCTCATAGTAATGGGTCTTTTGCTTATATCTTCCCCTTTTCTTCTCTTTGAATGTTCTAATTTTCTTTCTTCTTCTTTTGGCGGGATCTGTGAGATACAACCCATATTTCTCACAAATGGACTTACTATCGGGAAGATGAGATAATTTGTTGATGGACTTATGGACTTTCATGTTTATACATAGTCCAATGAGAGCTTTAGTAATGAGAGAATAGATTTCTCCCCAAGTATACATTTCATAGGGTAATTTGAAGACTTCTTGCATCTTGAGATATTCTACAAATTTGCTTGGGATGGCTGCAAAATAGACTTGTTTCCATAAAAGATTTTGGCTATCTTTTACCTCAAATATCCTTTGTGTCCATTCTTTATGGAATTCTTCATATTCTGACATTTTCCTACATTTGACATTCATCAAAATCATTTCATGCTTGTCAGCTAATTCTTCTTCAGTCCCACACCAATGTTCTAGGATTAGAGTGGTTGGGGCTCCTATCATATTATTTTGAGGGTTTCCATTTAGGTGATAGATAATATCTCCTTGTTCATCCCTCAAAACTTCTGCTTCCATTTTGGTTATCATGATAGGTGAGGAGATAACTTCCCACCATTTGCTGAGTGTCCCTGTGAAGCATGGAATTAGAGACTTGCATGCTTATGTTTCACTTTTCCCTTTCATGCACATGACTTTGTAGGAGACATACATTCTATCTATCATTTGTCGAATCTGTGCAATAGATAAACCATCTATATTCCATTCGGGAAACCAATCTTCTGAGAATGTCTGAGTTTCATGCATTTTTCCTTTTCCTAGGAGGTCAGTTGCAGATGGTCTATTCATATGGTGAGGAATATCCTCATAAGGTCTTTGGACAGAAACTAAGGACAAGTTATTGTCTTGAGAGGAAGAAGAAGGTTCTTCCTTTGGGAAATGAATAGGGAACTTTTTTTCTATAGTTGTTTCTTTAGGATTATATACAGGTGAAACAATAGAGATTGGAGAGTGGGGAAGGATAAAAGATTTGGGAATTGGTTTATCAGTGGCTCTCTCCTTTGGCTTGATTTCCAACAAAGTTTTTCCCATAGTTGAGAAAGCTTCTCCCAATCCTTCCATTAGTTCCTCGTGATTTTTTGCAGAATCACTAGACTTTAACATTATCACATCTTGGGTTTTTGTCACTTGGTTGTGGATGTCTGTGACTTTGTCATTAATCTGATTTACAGATTGAATTATTGTATTTGTAGAGACTTGTAAGTCTCTAATATGCCCTTTTCTAGCATAGTCATTTGTGACAAAGGTATGTGTTGCCATACCTCTAAAAGCAGTGTTTGTCCAGTTTACTTGTTCTGTTATGGACTGGACTCTTTTTTCTATACCTGAAAGTTGGGTAGCTTTTTCTGCTAACATTAATAGTATAGCTTTAACTTGTTTGTTATTGTCTTCCAATATAATACCTTTAAAAGGTGGAAAAGTTGATGTAGATTCTACAGTTTTTCCTTCTAAACTTTTCCATTCATGCCAAGCAGAGATTTATTTCCCTCCTTCCATCATCTGAACTGTTGGATTTTGAGATTTTCTTTTCCATTCATAAAAAGAAATCCAGAGTTCATTTTCAAAAATATATGTCTGCAAGTCTTTAGATAGACTAGCCTTTTCTTCATCTGATGTAGAAAGATTAAATTCAGAAGTTTCAGGATGGGTGAACAAATCCCAATTTAACATTTTCTTAATCCATGATTCTTCAATAGTATTCTTTGGGCATCATGTCATGATTGAATGAAATTTGTGAATTTCATCAATAGATGGTCTTTGCATGGATGTAGGTAAGGGAATGTTGAATCGACAGTCAGGTATGACCTAGTCACATTGCTCTATGTACCCTAGACCATATCTAGGGATCCCTGGTGGTCTCATTCCTTTATAAATATCTTGAAGCCTGGGATCTAATGTCTCTATGGTAGGCATATAGTGAATCATGAGACAGTTTTGGATTTCAGAAGTTGAAACACTAAGATCTTCAGCATTCAAATCAGTACTGAAATGAACATATGAATCCATGAAGAAAGAAATAACTATTACTACACAGGAAAGCAGGACATTAAATTCTAGTTCTTTGCACCGGAGTGAAAGAATGTCGAATAGACTACTGGCCGACTGCTCGGGCAATAACTAGTTAAAACTTGGAAAGTCGCAGAAGTGGAAACCTTATCTTTCAAAGGCCCAAGACTTCTGATACGGCTTTCGGAAAGTCGCAAGAGTCGAAACCTTGTCTTTCAAAGGCCTGAGACTCTTGATACAGCTTTCAAGAGCTAATTTTTATAAACAATAAATAACAGAGTGAGAAGTCTGTTATCATACCCGGGTCGAAAATGGCTCTGAAACCATTTGTATCTTCCGTACAACAACGAATAGAAGTACGGATGGTGGTAGTAATTGTCCAGCAAGCAACGGCTGTACTGAATTTTAGTTTGCAAGTTTAACCCACAGTGGCCAAGAATTTGCTCTGATACCAATGTTATAAATAATTCTTGATTATAATTGATGACAGATATTTCTACAAATGTATAAAATATATTGATTGATAAAAATGATGATGTTACAATGAGCCTCGTGACGGTCTACTTATACGCATTGACTGGTCACGAGGTGAAGGGGTATGTGCCCTTTGACTTTTCATTAAGTTAATTACATTATTACTATTTACTATATTTTAGTTATGTTTATAACATCCTTCCAAAAAAATAGAACCAAATCTTTTGACCTATCTTATCGTATGCAGATGAGCCAAATTGCTAGTTTTGAAAACATTATCCTCCATACCATTGAATCAACAAACCACTATAAACATACATGGTACCGGTATATAAAGTATCAATTTGGTTCCCTCCTCAAGACCAAGTTTGGGTAAAGTTTGACCAAGTAAGCACCTCAAAAAGCATGTCCTAACAAATTAGGGACACTTGGGGACCTGAGGAAAGCTCCACAAATAACCAAGCCCCAAATAGCTCACGAGGCTCAAGAGCCTCAAGAGAGATCTATAGTAGCAAAAGAGTGACCCAAATGGGTCGGAAATTAAACACCTACCATAGCCAATCATGTAACCAAGGTGGACAAAGTTGGAAGGGGAGCCTTACCATCACACTAGGCATCAAAATATAAAGCCACAATCATGCATGTAATGCATCTAGACCATAGTAAAAGACTGAACTGGAAGTACTTCATCACATTGTGAGCCATCATTATAATGGACAGGACCTTAGTGTCATCCTACTATGGATCATGTATGGCTAATGCACCGTAAAATACCCAATTCATCCATATTTGAAGGGATAAGTGCATGGTTAGTATGCATAGCAAAAACCATACACTACACCAAGCAACAAGACTTGCTTTCTCAAAGCTATATAATGGGTTTTTGATAACCAAGATGTTCTTTGTAAGGCATATCTTTCAATGCTTTCTCAAATAAATTGAATCAAGGAAGAGTATTCCTTTATAGCCGATATTTGCATCTCCCATAGTCTTCATACTCATTTTACTCTTTCCAATTTTTTCCACGAATTGCATATTATTATTTGAGGTGAGTCTAATAAGTGTCCCATATTTAAAGTGTCTTGTAAGTATTGACGAATAAGAGAAACAGTCCATGGCTAAGGGTATCAAAAACCTTGTGTTCTTTTGCTTTGGCATGCCTTACTTCCAAATCACTCTCAGAAACTCCTCCCACCCTCTTTAGCATTCAGAAGTGGCAAAGTAAATAGGTACCTTAAAATGTTATGATAAAGTGTTTAACAAACTTCATATCCATCAAGTAGTAGTCACCTCGTGTTTAGGGCATGTGCACTACAATGAACCCTAGATCACCAATTGGGTATTTACATTCATTGTCCTCAACATTTTGGACTCATGGCAAAAGACATGTTCACATTGTGTAACCGCTCCACCTTTGACTTCCAAAGCATGCATAAGTGCAAATTGTTTACTCTTTATGAAGATCTGATAACTTCAAAATGGGTGTCCAAGTTAACGATCGTTTCAATTCCTGGAAACTTGCTCTGCACATGGTCATCCATTCAAACTTCTTGTTCTTCCCTTGGAAAGAGCTCATAGGATGAGTGATTTGGTAACAATTTTCCATAAATTGTCCATAATACCGTACAACCTCAATGAATGCTCTCACTTCAGAGACATTCTAAGGATTCGATAAATCAGCGATGAATTGAAATTCCTGTAGATCTACAAAAATCCCTTCTTCCAAAATGATATGCCAGAGATACTAGACCCTCTGATAGAGCTCCAATTCAATCATTTTGGCACCACAGTTGGTGTCCCTGAATCTCTTGTAACACTAGCTACGAGTGCAAACCTAGAACCATAAAAATTCAAACATGCACAACAATGCCCTTCCTATGGATAGAAGAGTAGCTAAAACGTCTTCGTTAGCTTGTTCTCCTTTTTTAATTTCTAGTAACATTCATTCACTCTAGAAAGTTTTTCTTAATAAAAAAATTCGCTTTATCCTAATTATTCTACAATAAATCCACTAGAAATTTGATGGCATCATCTTTTTATTGAAAAAAACGTTTTTAATTCCAAGTAGCAAAAAGATCATCTATCTGTGATGCATTGCCTCTATCAAACCATAACGGGCAAATGAAAATAATTTGCCTCGTGAATGTGAATGGTAGCACATTGTTTAAATGCATAGCTTTCAATAAATGTTCCTAATTATTCTATGGTAAATCCATTAGAAAACTGATGCCATCATCTTTTTATTGGAAAAAAAAAAATTGATTCCGTTAGTAGCAAAAGGATCATCTATCTGTGATGCATTGCCTCTATCAAACCAGAATAGGCAAGGCGCTCATGAATGTGAATGGTAGCACATTGTTTAAATGCATAGCTTTCAATAAATGTTCCAGATAGTCCATAAATTAAGGGCTTACAACATCCCATATTTAAAATATAGGCACAAAGATATAACAAATGTCACATGTATGGCTCTGAATGTTTTTTACAGGACTACTGATATATTCACACATAGACAGGTGTACACATAATCAGTAGTAAAATGCTAAGCAGGGCCTTAAATTGAGAAGTAGCAATATGGATATTCCTAAGTTAATTTAAATATACTTTGATATCAATACCATTATCTATGAGAGATTGGACCACAGCTCTTATTTTTCCTTCAAATTTGTCTCTTTCTCTGGGAGTATATACTGCAGTGTATACATCAGCCTCTCTTGATCGCTCAGCTAAGATTCGACCAATTGCCAAACAGGCAGGAATATCTGACTTAGACCTCAATGCAGCTTTTATATCTTTAGAATTTGTACCTGCAACTGCCACCTGCTTGCTTGTGACTCTGTGTGTAATAGATGCACTAACAAAGCGCTTTGATATGAAGACATCCAGCGTAAAGGGCTGCATATAGGCAATAGTTCGTTGCTTAAATGATACATGCTTATGTGGGTTTTTTGATTTTTTCTCCTTCATATATGTGTATGGTTTACTGTTGTCGTCGTCCACAAAATCCTCCACACCAAAAAAACTTCTAGGTCCACATAATTCCTGTGAAATCAAGCAAAGACTTAATGTCATCCCGCTATCACAAGTAGAAGTTCAAAGACTAAATACTCTCATAAAAGTCAAAGGTTTCATAATTTTATACAACTTCAATGCTTGATGCAAAGTGAAAGAAGTTTTAGCCCGATTGACAAGAAGGAAGATATAAACTCTACACTGCTTGTACAATCAAATTTGATGATCCTTCTTAACCATTGAGCTGTTACATTAAAAAAATCAACAATCTAGAGCTTTATCATGCATAAACATCTTGCAGACTCGTTGTGGAGAAATGATTTCTAATGACTTATATGCCGCCCAGCTTGTTCTTCACGTGAAAATGCTTCTGAAACTACTTTTTCTTGATTGATGCTAATAAGGGGGGAAAAGTTGAACAGATAGCTTTTTAGTATGAAAATATAGCAAAATAAAATACAAAATATTCCTTTGATTTTGAGTCTTGACCATGTCAGACTAAGGGATGTAACTCCACAATTATTAGGTGTCCATATTCCCTTCATGGCACGAGAAGCCCGCAACAGTCCTATGTATAATACATTACAATCCCAGTAAGGGCATGCTCTAAATCGTCTTAATCTTATAAGCAGACAGTACAATCCCGGTGGCCTAGGGCATGCTCCAATAAGTCTTATATTGCAAGCTAAGGAACAGTATAAGCCCATTAACTAAGCTTTGACTGCCCTGTCAGATAGGGAAAGCCCTACTGATGCAGACATACATCCTACACTGATGAACTCTGGGAATATTGTCATGCATTCAAATGTGTAAATTTGTGGTTGAAAGGATATTTTTTTATAAGGAAAAACAATTGAAAACTAAACAAATATACAAACAAGCGATGCAAAGTAAATTGGTTTTGTCATTTATGGTTATCTACTTATCTCCCAATTGAACATGACATGCAAAGAAACTTTAAAGCTTCTCTATACACATCTTGTACCTACTTGCTATCATGAAAAACAAGCAGGGGCAGAATTATTCCAGAAACTCGTAACTGCATGACACTGCTGACTAGGAAATTTGACTAATAAGCTTTTCTTCTTATCRTAATGTTAACATTTGTTTGCCAATTTCAACATAGGTTTTTTTAGGGCCACAGTGAATGGCATGCCTACCCAAAAGTTCATCTTATTTAGATAGAGGCCTACTAYGTGTGCACATGAAATATGCATACACACCTCTACATGATTGCACAGTGCACATAGAAATGGCTACTCGGAATATGGATAACATACATAGGCRTATACATAAATGTCCATATATGCATATTTGTGTGCACATGTGAAAGACACTGCCCTCTTAATCTTAGTGCWAAATGATGGATACAGTCAAGATGGAATGTTACATTCCTTTTTGTGAAGTTTGTGAGATGYTTTTTGTGCTGTTCTCCAGCAATTGCTTAACGAGTTTTGTCAACTGACCTGAAAGAAGGCATCAAGAGGAAAAAAAAGTTGGGGAAATAGTGTTAATTCCGCTTCCTATCATTGGTCGTCAGGTCAACAAGATCCCTGACTGAAAAATGCGCTGGTGAAGAATTGAGCATCACCAAATCCATTTTTCAATATTGTATTTAGTTAACTAGTCATATCCTATTTGACTTGAGATAGTTTGTAGAGAACTCAGAAAACTAAGGTATTGTGCCAGACGTGTCAATCTATATACATGTGTGGATCAGTGTTATCGGAACCGTTTGGAACTGGCCAGTCCGACCGGTTTTGGGGCAAAACTGGTTCAAATTGCCCTCCCGAAACGTTTTTGGCCGGTTCAGTACCGAACCAGCCAGTTCCATACAGTGCGTCATGAACCCATGGAATTCAAATTTTTTTTAAATAACAATTGTTTAATAGAAGGGAAAGGGGGCCTATTACTTAACCCTGGAATTGTGGAGAGTCAATGACAACGAAGACCTTTCTTGGATGGACTTGGACCCACTTCCACAGCCAGAGGTACGAATACCTTAAAAGCCAGGGGAATCAAGCCGGAATCCCACTATAGGGTCTATTCATATTGAGGATGAGGATTCTGATGATTAGTAGTATCTAGTATCATACTATAATTATTTTTGGACTCTAGAGGCCATTTAGAGCCTATTTGTTGATGTATTTTTGTTCAGATATGTATTGCACTCGGTGCTATTTTGGTTATATGCACTCTTACTTGCTATATAAATGAGAAACTTTGCATATTTGTGTATAAATGGTTTGGATTCATATGGATGCACATGAATATATATGTTTTTTTTCAAAATTTGAATATTTTATGTAGTTTTTGGTCAACAGGTTTTTTTGTCCAGTTTTTTCCCGGTTCCAGTCCGGTTCACATTTTTGGGGTTGATCAGTTTGGTCATCGGTCCAGTTCTGATAACTATGGTGCGGATAGTTATAACAACTATCCACATATGGATAGTTATAACAACTATAGGCTTGTCCCACACCAAATTCCCAAAAGAATTTCAAAGTACAATTTGAGTGACCTAATTCATTAGGAATTACTCCAAGCTACCCACATTGTTGGTTAAGAGCAATGTTGTAAATCTCATCTCGGGGAAAGTATCGGCGAGGATTTGGAATGTAACTTCTCGGTGACATTGGCGGAAAATATCGGAATATCTCAGAAAATCTCGGATATATCGGACAGAGGTTTAACTCGGCGATATATCCGATAAATTCAATATATCGCTGAGATTTACAACACTGGTTAAGAGTTCTTGGGAGACCCTAAAATGCTACCATTTTCTCCCACTTGTCAAGTACAGGAGTTATGTAGTGGTTTATGTAAACCTTGGAAAATATAAAAATAAATCAAGAAGAGCTCAATAAATGCGGTGCGTGTTTTAGAAAAAAAATGGTTTGCACATTTACAATTTCTGAAGGTTGGTCAAAATCTAGAGAACTGGCAAAAACTAGCCTTCAAATTTTTCCCTGTTTGCCACTAGCTCAATTCTTTGGGAATCATACAAAAAGTAGGATATAATGTCATAGACTGGTATACAAGAAAACACTGAACCTAGTAGCATACAACAGCTCAAGGTTTATATCAATTCCTCTTTTTGTCTATGTATGTATGATTTCAATTTGGACTAACTACATCGCTATTTTTTCCTTGACTGAGAATGCATGGTAGTCTAGAGAAACCTAGGAAAAACTTAAAAGTGATATGGTCATTTTGTGTACTTTCATAGGACTTTTATCTCCATTGACCACTTTGAAGTTTACTGTCTCAAAAGATAATTAAATCAAAACTAAAATTTAGTTCCAAATTTTGTAAGTTTGGCACCACATCAAATCACAAAAAAGATACAAACCTTTCCACTGTGGATCTCCCTTGCAAGTACAGAAAAGACATCTAAATGACTTCTGCTTAATGTATGCTCCCCTTTATTCCATATATCTCTGAGTAACAGCTTGAACATTTTACACGACAGTAAACCTTGACAGCAAAGTCGTTTTTCTCTTAAGCTCTGAGCCTCAACATATCATTGTAGACACACCTGAAAACATGCTAATCAGTGTTCATAAGGATTTCTAATCAATGCTAAGTAACAAGCATATAATGACACAATTTTGCTTAACCCAACTGACTTACGCATGGACATTGTGGTTCTAAGCTACTTATTAGTCATAAATTTCTACCCTTAAAATCACAATACCAATGAAACAAGCAACTCAGAAAATAAATAAAAGAAGAACCCCTCAGAAACAAAAGGTTGGACGGGGAGGGCAACAACCAGAATGTCTGGAAACAAATTAAACTGTATCACACAACTAATCTTACCAAACATATAGGAGATTCATGGATGGTAAGCTACATAAAGAAATGTCAACAGAGAGTTATAGCCTACTTATTAGTCATAAACTTATACCATTAAAATCACAATATTAATGAAACAAGCAACTCAGAAAATAAATAAAAAGAAGAACCCCTCAGAAACAAAATGTTGGACAGAGAGGGCAGACACCAGAAAGTCTGGAAACCAATTAAACTGTATCACACAACCAATCTTACCAAACATATAGGAGATTCATGAATGTTAAGCTACATAAAGAAATGTCAACAAAGAGAAAACAATACCATAATGTCAAACATCTGAGTTCCCCCCTTTTTGAATAATACATCGCAGAACTAGCACCTGTTTTGGGGCGCTACCCCTCATCAGTGGCCAGACAGTGCTGCACGTCCTGTGTGTCACTGCAAAGGGCCTAAGAAAAACATCTTAAGTTACGGCTGCTACAGCCACCCGGTGCAGGTACCCTTTCGGGTCCCCTTTTTGAATAATGCATCGCAGAACTCACGCCTGTTTTGGGGCGCTACCCCTGTTGGATATATTGAACAACAGTATTAGGAACTACAAGTATTAAGAACTATCTTCTGCTTGCAAGTGTTATGTGCCTGTTACCACCCAAAGTGTATTGGCATTTTTTTAAAGAAACTTGGTTGTTCCTTGGTCAAGCCAGCAGATCATGGACTGTTAAAAATAAAAGGCAGTACCTTTAGAGCCTTCAAATTAGATGACAAGCAATAGGGATGTTACTTGGTGGAGCTGCCATTAGAGAGACAGATTTATCACTAGATTTCAGATCTGAAAATTAAAAAGGGGCTGTTTTCACCAGCATATGAGGGCACACAGGTTGGATGCATTATCCAAGTAGCACGAGAGTGGATGCCCAAGTGCTGATCTACTGATTATTATTAGGTTGAGGAAAAGTTTTCTGCATTTGTCACAATAGTATATGCTGCTAGGATGCTGCCTTGATGGATCAAAGCCTGCTGCTATGCTTGGAAGTAAGGCTGCTGATACATTGGATGAAGAACACAGCTATGGTGGTGAAGCTAAGAAAATAAGCCTAACCCAGATTTTTATCCTTGCTGTTCTGAGGCTAATTCCGAGTGTACTTGAGCCTATTTTTGAGAGGTGCTCATTCCTTCATTGTGATATACCCACTCTTTGTCATAGACGGTGACAAGGATACCTTTTTCAGCATATCATTCAAAATCTGTTTGCCGCTGTTTATTTGCAGCTCAACGTATTTTTGTCTGACAGTACCCCAGAAGCAGTTTAGACAATAGTACTCTGTTTGCTTACCTGTAGCTAATGTGGCTCAATCAGATCATATTAAATCTACTAATAATCTTCATGTTATCTGAATTGAGCTCTGAAGTGGTGGCTATATCAGCACAGATAGAAGTTGAATTAACTAAGCTCCGGGATAGAAAGAGAATTGAACACCCAAGTGCATGGATGATACTTGCAGGAGTAGAGCACCCCAAGCAGCTTGATTTTCATTATAATGAGAAGTATGTAATATTCCCAATAAAATATTAGCTATAAATCAGCTTAATTTCTTAGGGGAATTTCGTCAAACACTTAAACTGTTTGACCAAGTGCTCTCAACCAATAGCTTCTCATTTGCTGCACCAATTTAAGTGAAGTTTCTGAATGGTGTGGATATGTTGGGAGTGTCAATTGAATGTGTTTCTCACTCCTTATAACTCCCATATAGTCTGCTGTTATGTTTAAGGGAGTGCTGGTATATTTATTGGCAGGGTATCCCATTGAAGCATTTTGTCAAACACATTGCAAGCAGACTGCTGTAGCTTGTATTTTGAGTATAATGCTGATGTATTTAATGTTTTGAACAGCATATAATAGCATATAAAACAAAGGGAAATCACAAGGAATGAGTGCTAAGAATTAACAACAAAAATACCTCTCAAATGCCTCGACTTATTTGTAATATAGGAGGATAAATGCCCAGGTAAAACCCAGGACTGTTTACACTGAGTTGCAGCTGATTTCAATGGCTGATATAACTCGAATAGACAAATATAGGCACCAATAATCAACCACTAAGAGTTCCCACGAACTGGCTGTCCAACTGACGAAGATTGCATTGAAATCATGGCTTCCAATGATAAAGAAATCACCCTTGACTGTGCATACGTCCTGCTGTAACTCCTATGCCAAATCTGCAGCTATTACTTAATGGATTCGACCTCCCAATGATGGCATGACTTCATAAAACGTTTGGAAACTCCCTTGTCTTGACCAGCACTTCGTTCCAACAATAAAACGGTGTCTCTCTAATCCCTAGTGCGCCCCTCAAGAGGAAATTCGCCCAGCTCTCCAATTGAATTGAGTATGGATTGGATCCATTGAGAAAGGACAAGGAAAAGTCACCCTTGATGTGCCCAACAACTCTATGATGAGATATCTCCCAGATCTCTTTCAAGGAAACCAAATCGAACCACTTCTTCCCAAGTAATGCACCCTGCCCTGCATAAAACCCTCACTGGTGCACCCCTTGCCAAAATTGATGGTTGAAGTAACTCTGAACTGAATAGAAATTGATGTAGAATGGTGAGGGAGGAATCCTTCTTCTACGTGACCAAGCTTGGACCAGGTTGGGTGGAATCTTTTACCACCGAGCTAATCTCTAGGGTTTGTTCAGTCAAAACCCTCAAAACCCCCAAGTGCATGGGCTCTCTAGCAAGAAGCCAAACATCAAAATGATAAACAACATGATGAGAGAATAGAGG
>ML827236.1:71063-86858 GCA_009831015.1 Picea engelmannii | reverse complement strand
ATTCATTGGAGAATTGGTGAAAGAATTGTGTGAAGGACCTAGCTTGAACAGGAGCTTGAAGACTCTAGCAAGTCTATCAAGAGGAATTGGATCTTCTTCATACAAGGATCGAGCAAGTGTGTGTGTTGGAGCCAAGAGCCACCGAAAGGAAGCTTGCAACATCAAGGCGATTAGGTTGTATCTTCTACTTTCAATTAATATGATACAGTGGCATGTCCTTTTCCCATAAAGTCATTCTTACTTTATTGTGTAATTCCTTGATCATACACATAAGTTGATAGTTGAATATATTTTGCTATATTCACTTTGGTTGGTTTGTGTTGTCTTGGTCTTGACCTCACGAGAGCACTCGAGCGAAGCAGGAGCAACAAAGACCCTAGGAAGTGATACAAAGGTATGTTACTTGTTCCTCCCTACTAGCTAATTTAATGGTCAAAGCTTAGGGAAAGAGTCATATCCTGTCCTGTTTTGTTCTAGATCCAGGTGGATCTAGGGAGATCTATTAGTGTCCACACCTACCAATTAGTCTGATAACAAAATTGGCGACTCCACTGGGGAAATAACCCATTTTATTTGTGGTTTTTGGTGTTTTTCCTTGGCCATTTTCTCTTGCATTAACTTTCTCCATTCATATCAATCTCTGAGTCTTCATGATACCCTGATAGACCTTTTGGGTCCAGAGGCCTCTTCAATTTTTTTGTCTTTTTCCAAAAATTTGATTAGTTTCATACATTCTCACACTACACTCCACAGTGGCCTGCGAGAATTTATTGAGTTCGCACCCTGCTTTTAGGTTCAGTGTGAGGTTCTCGCACTCTACTCAAAGTTGGCCTGTGAGAATGACCCATTCTCGCACTGTGTAATACTGTTAGCCTGCGAACCCTCTTTTCAAAATTTTGGATTTGATATTTTTGCATGATCAGCTGCCCAGATCAGTATAGGTGCCTAAAAAGAGCTTCTTGGACCATTGGTTGATGTTTTCTTGTCTTCGGATTTTGTGCACACATAGTCTTAGGAAATCAAAGGCTTTTCCTGTCCATTTTTATTGACTTTTCTCGGCAAAGATATACTCTCTGATTTTAGAATCTGAGTGTGCTTGTTTGGCTAAGAACCGACGATCGATTGAAAGTTGAGCTTCTTTGTCTTTATCATTTGCTCATTATTTGGAAGATCACTTTTCTCATGCAATTGAAAAGGCTAGTTTGGTCTGCTTGTTATTTTTGTTTCCATTGAAAAATTGGTTTGGTTTTTTGTCTATTTCTTGTTCATTAGCTTTTGGTTTTCTTCACTCTCAACATCATGGTGTAGGTCCTTTTTGAAAAGTGAACAACGTTTTTCTTTAAAAATCATTTTCGTCTTCGAAAGTATTGAAAATCAATTGTTGAAATTATTGAAAAAGAAACAATAGAGAATTTGTATTGATACGTGATTTGTTGCAATTGCATTTTAAAGGAAATTGTGTATTGTAGTTCAAGTTTGATCCGGAAAACTTCTCTTTCCCTCCCATACATAGGATTCATTGAACGAAAATTGATATATTTCATTCCTATCTATGCATCATTGGGTCAGAGTCTCATACAACATCAGTTTCATCTCCGCTTCCTTTGAGTAACAACAACCCTTAATAACACTGCGCAATCGTAAAAGTTAACTAGTAACTCTTTTCTAGGGCTCTATTACACCAACATTTAGCTAGGATAGCGCTTTGGCATAGGTAGAGAGATACACTCTCCAAAACACAAAACACACAATATCATCTTGTGTTAAGGAGTGTCAAATTCCATTTGCAACATCTTGTCTTGGGAAGCCCTTCTCACACAAGGGTCAAACACAAGGTCACATTGATATTGACAGAGTTACTCACCCTGCTTTGTTGATATCAGTGTAGAGATTGCACGTATTACGGGGGTCACTTGGAGGTATACCCACAATGATGAGTGGAAGCCTTTTGAGTTGATTTCGGGCTAGATACCCTACCCTTGCATGTGGATCGGACTGTCGGTTGTTCCCCCAGGCTTTATTGTTATCGGTGGTAACCTTAGTGGCCTATCTTTCTAGGTTCTTACACAAGGTGACTGTGAAGGGGCAAGTCTTCACGGTACTTGGAATCGACGTTGGCCAAACTCGCTCGGGCTCCTTGGAGGGTATACCCACGATTATGTGTGGAAGCTTGCATCAGGGTGTAAGTCCATTAAGCAGTTCGTCAACGTAACTTTTCCACCCTAGCCCAACCCCTTCTCATCTCGTTGTTGCGACATTGGATTTCATCACCAACTAGTAACTTCGGAATTAGAAGGTCTTGTTTTCTTGGTGTTGTTTCCTAGATTTTGTTTACTAGCGCATGTTGTTTGTTTACCAAAGTTGACCATACAATTTTCTTCATAATTTTTTCACTCATTTACAATAGCTCCTCCACATCGTTCACGTAGAATGCAAGGTTTATCTCCAGATCATCTGGAAGGTTCTCAACCCTTGCCTACAAGTTCACCTGAGGGCTCTCCTCGGAAAAGTGAAGTCCAAGACATTACCACGCCACAAGTGGAATGAACTGACTCTCTAGAACATTTCTGAATTACCAATACTCGAGAGGACTTTCGAATTCACCCTGATTCCGAGCGACCGTTTATGCGACTGAATTCTTCTGGAGACTTAGTTGTTGTGTCTTCTGGATCACCGGTTGGACCCTTTCCAGGCATAGAAGGCCAAGAGCCTTTTTGTTCTACGGGCGTTTTTAGATAGGACCTTTTTGGTGGAGGATCAGGTGTTGAAACCATCATCTCACCTACGATTTTTGAAATCTCTAGCCCAGAGACAATATTGTTTACAACTGCCTATTATTTTCTTAGTACGGACACCCCGCGCTCTGACCACATCTTGACCATCCCTATAGAAATGGCCCATCACTCAGATACTACAAGTATTCACACCGGAATTACCACGATTAGCCAAGCCCCCATCGGCACACTGCTCACGCCCAGTATCACCCCGACACTACCACCCGGATACCGCTCATTGAATGCTTCCATTTCAACTCCTCCGCAAACCCCATCCGGCTCTCCTGGTGGTCCCTCTTCTTCTGGGCACTCTCTTCCTAGTTTTATTTCGACACTCCCTCAATTTCCTTTCGGAGGACCTTTCTCATCCTCTACTGGCATTCTTAATCCTAGTGGCACTATTTCATCATTGTAACATCCCGATCTGGCGCACTGAGAACACTTATTATTTTAGGACACTTGCTCGCAAGTGATATGGACTTTTATGATGTTAGACCATTTATACTTGATTATGATGCGATTGACAGATGACATGATGTGTTACTATTTGATGTAGACAGGTGCTATTGACTCAGTTTCATTGAGTGTGCAGGGTTTTTGATCTTGAGGATGCAGAGGCATCGGTAGAACCCCCTTGGAATCCGGACTAAGTCAGGGAGTGTGCTTTTGGGTGATATGTTTACTATGATGTTTCATTCGATTTGATGATTTTTTGTAGACATTTCTGACATGATTTTTGATGATGCAGGCTGACGATAGCTTGCCGACTAGACTCACATATGGAGTAAAGGGGCCACACATGATTTGTAGAGAGGTTGAGGGAGAGGGGTGGATAGCATCCCTGCCACCGCCTGCTAGCACTCTCGCCATGGCTCGAACTGTAGGTTAACAATTACCTAGTTCGAGAGGACCCACAATGTCGTGAGGGCCGACTGCGACAGTCGCTCACGATGATTCTAAGGGGTGCGCAATAATGCGGGGGACTTATTCCTTAGAACCCTTAGTCTCCTACAAGTTCACCTGGTGGAGTGTTGACTCCAGGGGTTATAGAGGTCTACCAATCAGTCCAGTTGGCGAGTGGCACCCTTGGAGCACGTGGTGCATCCTGAAGGGAACATCGCACAAAAGAAACTCAGTTGGCAAGTGGCACCCTTGGAGCACGTGGTTCATCCTGAAGGGCACATCGTCCAAAAGAAATTCAAGAGGCGAGTGGCACCCTTGGCGCACGTGGTGCGACCTGAAGGGCATGTCACCATAATGTGGTTGAAGGAGTCAGCCTAATTAGCCCTAAGTCATCAGCACTTGAATAAAACCTTAAGCAATTCCCTTAACCAATCGTCGCCTAGCTCAGAATCTAAACCCTAAGCCTAAGACTTTTCTAGAAAAAAGGGGGGGAAATTTAGTGTGACCTTAGCAAAGGAAAATTTCAAAAAAAAAAACAAAAAAAAAAATCAGACCATTATCCTCTTATTATCCTTGTCTACTTTATTAAACTATCCTCCATCACCTTGATCTTCCAGTATCCATCTCCCTTTTACATGTCCAGTTCACGTTACTAAATCACCATCCCTCCCCTTAATTCCTCATTATTCTTTTTATGTAATACATTTACTTTTCCCATATACATGTTTTCCATCACCTTAATCTCTCATTATCCTATATATATATATATATATATATATATATATTAATGGTGAATTTAAATGATGGATAATGATAATTTACCATGATGAATGCATGCTCATAAATAGAAAGAAAAAAAAATGAAAATATATATACATATATTATAAACAAATGGTGGCGTATTCCTTAACCTTAAATTTTTAGAATAATGAAAATGATAAATGGATCCTCTTTCCATAAACTATTAATCCCTACCGCCTCTTCCATTAATAAAAGTTACGCATGTAAAAATAAAAGGGAATTATTAATGAGCGCACATACTCTTTGAGTTTTAAATATATATATATATATATATATATATAAGAAAATAAAATAAAAAGAAAAATAAGGGGGGAAAACCTAAAAAGGGAGAGGATTTAGGGTTTGAGATTGGATAAAAGAAAGGGGGAGGGGGGAAAGAAGGGGAAATTTTTGAGCTATTGGTATTGTTATGCTGCCAGACTAGAGACTGGACTGATTTCTTGTAGGAGTTGGGGATTCTCAGCAGACTTGAGTGGTAGCCCAGCCTTGGAGGTGAGCTAAGAAGCTAGGCTATCGTCTGGGTTGTGTGTGGCCCCTTTGCGGCTCGGGGGGCTAAGGGGGAAGGAGATTACCCCTAGCGTTTGGATGGGAGGTACCGGTGAGTCCTCTACGGTCGGCAAGCAGGAGCAGGAGCTGCAGGAGCACAAGAATCATTTGCTGCAAGCGTTAAGGATACAGGTATGTAAATCTCTGGGCGTCTTTGTCTTACTGCATGTGTCTATAAACTGTAGTTTTAATGGTTACTGTGTGATTAGTAGTTTCCGTGGTTATGGCTATTTCTTTCTCATGGTTTATGGTCCAGGTGTTCGTTTTCATTGTCTTCCATATGCGTTGCATTTTACATACACCTGAGCGCGTTTTCTGCAGTAGATTTGCCTTTCCTTTTACCTTAGATGATTTTATATGCACCTGGGCGTATATGTTTGTATTGGGCATTATTCGGAAGTATGGTTTTCTTTTTTTTTGCGCTGGCCGTTTAGTTATACCGGGCGTTTCCCTTCTGCAGTGGTTTCTCTTGTACCCTGGGCGTTGCTATTGGTATTGGGAGTTTTTTTTTCTCCATGGGTTTTCTGCTGATACCTTGGGCATTTTTTTTTACACACAGGGGCATTTTTTTCTGTAGTAGGGTTTTCTTTGATAAACTGGGCGTTTAAATTGGTATTGGGTGTTTTCTTCTCAGTGGGTTATCTCATGATACCTTGGGCGTTTTTTTTTTCACACCAGGGGCGTTTTTCTCTGCAGTAGGGTTTTCTTTGACAAACTGGGCGATTAAATTGGTATTGGGCATTTTCTTCTCGGTGGGTTATATCATGATACCTTGGGCGTTTTTTTTCACACAAGGGCATTTTTTTTTTCTGCAGTGGGGTTTTCTTTTATTCACTAGGCGTTTAAATTGTATTGGGCATTTTTTTTCTTCAGTGGGTTGTCTCTTTTTCTGCACTGGGCGTTTGGATCTATGGCTGGGTGTCTCCACTCGTGGCCTGGGTTGTTGCATTCGTGACCTGTAGTGGACAATGTTGGATCTTCGTGGGCTCCCCTCATAGTGCTTGGGATTTCACCTTTTACTTCATAATCGTTATTCTCATTAATTTTCTCACCGTTCTCCATTAATATTCCCACTTCTTCATCGTCACGTGGACAATGAGGTGTACAGTCTGCTACAGCAGTTTTCTAAATTCTTCATTAGCTGCCATTCCAATCTGTTGGGTTCCATAGCAACAAACAAATGGCTTCAACCTTCTTCTCACAAAATTACATCATAAAAGGAGGTTGTTGCAAGTCTAAAAACATTGGCTGGACTTCACAAAGGATAGCCTTCAGCATAGCATTTCAACCAAAACAAATAAAAATGAAATAAAGCACATCCACAAAAACGATTTTGCAACTGCATATAGAGTTTAGACACTTCCACGAAATGCTGCCCAGATTCAGAGATTATTAAGTTATTATATTTGTACATTCCGTCTGGGTAAAGGTATTAAAGCAATGTTGTGGTAATGTTATTGGAGTTCCGCCATTATACTTCCAAGCTGTTCAGGAGTCATAACCATTTAGGAAACCTTATAAATCTAAACTGTAATTCCAGCTGGCATTGAAAAGAATATCAGAACCAATACGTCCAGAATGGTTTAATTCTTATTATCAGCTACCGTCCTTTGTGGGTAAAACATCGAACTCTGTCCACTAGAAGAATTTTTAGGAGCGTTACCTTCAGATTGATATCTCTCTTATTTTAGTGGAATTGATATTGATATATCTTGTCATTTGTGCCTTAATGTTAGATACTGCCTCACTAGTATTAGGCAACCTCCAGATTAACTGCTACCCAATTGTAATTGCCAGATTCAGAGATCATTCATATGTCATATTTACATTACGTCAGGGTAAATGAATTAAATGTAAAGTTAGGGTATGGACATCTTTATTATTGTATTTAGGAGTTAGTCAGCAGTTCGGCATGGTCATTTATTGCACGGGTGTATTTCAATTTGATTTGCACCAATTCCACACAATTACCCTCCACCGAATTATTCGCCATGATTTTAATTAATGTTTGTTAATTTGCAAAGAGTACACTGGTTGTCGGCAACGTTATATTGTTTAAATTGGATGCAATGATAATACCTGTTAAATAGTAATATTAATATTGGTTTAAGCCGAAAATTTAATAATTGCTTAATGGCAATGGTAATGCTTGTTCAAATGGCAATATTAGTAATGGTTTTAATTTGCAATATCAATGAGGATGGGTGATTCGCAATATTAATAATTGTCTTATTGCCTTGGTATTACTCGTTTAAATATCAATAATAAGGTTGTTTAATTTGCCAGGGCAATGATGATGTTGATTCGCAAAATTAATATTTGTTTAATCGCCATGATATTACTTGTTAATTTGCAATAATAAGGTTCTTTAGTTTGCCAGGGAAATGATGATGTTTGATTCGCAAAATTAATATTCGTTTAATTGCCATGATATTACTTGTTAATTTGCAATAATAAGGTTGTTTTAATTTGCCAGGGAATTGATGATGGTTGATTCGCAATTTTAATATTTGTTAATTTCCATGATATTACTTGTTAATTTGCAATGATAAGGTTGTTTTAATTGCCAGGGAATTGATGATGGTTGATTCGCAATTTTAATATTTTTTTAATTGCCATGATATTACTTGTTAATTTGCAATAATAAGGGTTGTTTTAATTTGCAAGGTCAATGATGATGGGTGATTCACAATGTTAATATTGTTTAATTGAACTGTTCGGGATGATATCTAAGCTGCAAGGTTATTATCAGTTTAAGTTGAAGTTTAATGATAAGGTCTATTGCAATGCCAATATTTGTTAAATTATTATGACATGTATCCTATTCTTCAAGTTGTTAAACCCTTAATGTTGATCGATTCTAAATGCTAATTTAAGGTGTACATATCAACTTATTGAGTTTTAAATGCTCTCAATACTGACCTAAAGTTGTAATCGACAATTTGGTTTATGACCCGCCTTCATGATGTAAAACTACATTTAAAACAAACTGGTTCAGTGATAAGTATTTTTCGTCCTATTAGATCTTAGATATTGGCCTTTAGCCAGGAATACTGGTCGAGTAGTTGACGAGGTTGTATTTAGCTTATGCTTCCTATGTGGATTGTTGTTCTTTAACCCTTACTGTACTTGGATGTAATCAATCCCTTGTTGCTCTGCTTGTGTCAGGAGTGATCTAGACACCTCCTGGTAAGCCTTGGTATATATGTCTGTGCGTTTTTCTGCGTCAAGAATCTAGTGCCGTATCAAGAGTCTCGGGCCCTTTAAAGGCAGGGTTTCCACTCTTGCGACACACCTGAGGGGCTTACTAGTTTCTGCCTGAGCAGTCGGCCAGGAGCCTATCTTACCTTCTCTCTCTCCGAAGCAGAGGACTAAGATTAAACACCCTACTTTTCTGTGCAGCAATAGTAAACTCCACTACTATGGATTCTCCCATCTGTGACTGTACTGTACGTAACACCTTGTGTGGTTTTCTGCTTATAGATGCTTGTTGTGCGCCTTGCGTCCTCTTATTGTGATTGTCGTGGTTGCGTCTTTTCAGTCGTCGGGTGGTGACGTAGAGTCCAATGTGTCTGTTTCCCTTCCCACACGCGCGCACACATGGTTAAAAAAAATAAAAATTTGCACCTGTTGTCAGAGTAGTTGTCCTTAACTAGGAGGGTTGTTACAGTCATTCACACCAAATTACCAAATTCCCGTCGGTGGAAAATTTCACCAAGGTGGTATGACTCAACCCTCTCTCAACGGGAAAATTCATATTGGAACGCACATCCCAATTGGAACACAACCCCCAATTGGAACGCAAATCCCAATTGGAACACAACCCCCACTTGGAACATTGCCCCCAATTTTGACACCACCTTCGATAGGAGGACCGACTCCACCTAATGGACAAAACATACCTCCATCCTTGGCCCAGTATTGGAATCAATTGATACTTCATCCTCCTCAATCGACTGGGGGGCAACAGTTTCCAGCTGCATCCATTATACCCCCTAGTATAGGTCACTCCTATCCAGGTATGTCCAATCCTATCTGGGGTTTGAATGCTCAAACTCACATCCTTGTTCAAGGATACAATCCCATGAGCTACTATCCTCTCCAACCACCACTGAATTTTCCTGGGTCTTCACATTATATGCATATTGCTTATGGTCCTACTGGTTTTCCGACGGGGCTTCCTCCCCAAAGCCACCAGTACCCACAGGTGAATCGACAGTTACCCTTCTTGGCCACTTTGGATCTTCCAGATTTGTCAAGGATTTTAAATGATCCAATTTGTCACTCTCCCCAATGGCCTGCTATACCAGCCAAGCTACCATCGGATATCCCTAAATTCTACGGCAAAGTGGGAGAGGACCCAAACAATCACGTCATGACTTTCACCTCTGGTGTTCATCCAACTCATTGATGGATGACTCTATTTGTTTACGTCTTTTTCAACGAACCCTCACAGGTTCTGCTACGAAGTGGTATATAGAATTACCATGAGGTTTCTTCGCTGACTTCAACACCCTAGATATGGCTTTCCTCATACACTACCAGTTACCGATTCGTTATGAAACGGGGATCGATATTTTGATTTCTTTCAAATAAAACAAAGCCACTCATATATCCAATCACATTCATGAGTGGCGACGGAGACGACATCTCATCAAACTTGAACTCCCTGATCAGTTGCTGGTAGAGTGGTTCACCAAATCATTTGTGAAATACATCGCTCGTGACATCGCCATGGGTGGAGTAGTCACGGAAGAGCAAGCCATAAGTCATGCTCAATACCTTGACCTAGTTTACTCACAAATGGGTACCCTTTACGACTTACTACCTGACTTACCTTGTCCTTCCACTTCCGCCACTTCAACTACTCTAGTTGCTTATCATGCAGTCGATGGTGTTATTGGCACTTTCCAGGCCCAACCACATTCCGCTTCAAGCACCAACCCCAAACCTGCTTCTTCTAATGTTCAAAATGATCCGTCTCCTACCCCTCCCACCGACAAGACTTCTGAGGTAAATGCAGTTCAATCTACCCCAGCCGGTAAAAAAAAATCCAAAAAGGGAAGGGGTAAAAATAAGGAGGAAAAAACTACTTCTCAAGCCAAGCGAACCAAAACTACACTTGTTGATGATCGGGATAAGTGAAACCCTCGATACCCTTGTCTTATCTATGGTGATGATAACTACATGAAGGATTGTCCATGACGTGTCGAGGTCACTAAGTTCCTTCAAGGAGCCCCAAAACCACCTGCTCTGGTTGTTTTGTCCTAACCCTTCCCGTCTCAACAACAGGCTCAGTTGGTCATTCATGACCAACCCTCTTCTTATACTACATCCTATGTATTGATGTGTACTAGCGATTCAAAGTAGAATGACATTGCACTCACCACTCAAGCCAAAGATTATTCTCCCTCTAAAGAGAAGGTTGATGACCTACCTCCTTCCTTGGTACAAACCTCTCCTGCGACTCCACCTACCAATGGTCATCTTCATCTCGAACGACTGAGCCTCGACACAGTTCTTCGACCCCCCCCAAAGGGCGTCGTTCAGAAATCGACTTTCAATTCTCATGCTCGTGCTGCCCAGAACTACAACATTGTTGAAGATCTGGCCCAAGCACCTTCTGTGATGTCAACCCTCGAAGTCCTTCAAATTTGTCCCGCACAACGGAAGGCACTATTGAAATCTATCGGTGGAATCGATCCAACGGATACAAATTTAATAATTTTTGACTTGGAAGATCACATTCCAAGGTTACCCCCTCAACTCATGTTCCAAATCCAAGTGATTGTCTCTGATAAGAAAATTTGTCG
The DNA here is from genome assembly GCA_009831015.1 of Picea engelmannii. Classification (NCBI taxonomy): domain Eukaryota; kingdom Viridiplantae; phylum Streptophyta; class Pinopsida; order Pinales; family Pinaceae; genus Picea; species Picea engelmannii. Next base: position 76,021 of record ML827236.1, on the reverse strand, counting down.
AACCATTATCGACGAGGGTGTCTCGACATGTGTCACGTCTCTTACTTGCTGGAAAGCCATTGGCTCTCCCTCTTTGAACGAATCCCAGAACACTCTCAAAGCCTTCAATGGCTCCAATTTTAAGCCCTACGATGTCCTTCCTTCGTTTCCCATCACGTTAGAATGAAAAATAGTCCAAGTGAAAGTGGAAGTCTTTGACGCTCCCCTTTATTACAATCTTATGCTTGGATGCAACTGGATCGATTCCATGCATGTAGTTGCATCGACTCTTTTCCATATGGTACGTTTCCCACATCAAGGAAAGGTCATCACCATTGACCAATTAGCCTTCTTTAATTCCGATACCCGTATTGGCAACATACCGTTCATCACTAAAACCCCACCGGGTTATGAGAACGTTGGTGTAGGCCTTCTCAAAGACTCTTCGTTAATGGGTACTTTCCCCATTCCACCGCCCGATGTTCCATGCTCATCAGTTTCTTCAATCAACATGATCTCCACCTCGATTCACGAACTTCCTACATCTCACGACCCATGGATAATACCTGACCCTGGAGATTATCTTCGTTACGGTGATGAAATGCCATTAAGCCCGATCGAATCTGCCTATCAGGCCATTCAATCGGCAACACCTTCTACCCCTTCTCTTGGTGAGTTGTCTCCCGATCGCTTCTGTGTCATTTTTCCCATAGACGAGACGATCATGTCTGTCTTGGAGGACACCCCTTGGGACGATGGACATCATCGTTTCATCCTCTTCCTGGAGCAACATACCCTTGATAACTATCAACGGATCTCGACCCCATCGACCGTTGTCGTCATATCAACCCTTCCCGAGTCCTCACACGATGTGTTTTCTGAAGGGAACTTAAGAAATATCTCACCCACTATTCCCCTCGACATATCCGTCAAACCTGGGATTGTCGAAAATGTCCATATCGGAGCTTCATGTTCTTCAGACGAAATCATCAGCTACACATCCCTTTTCAAGGAGTTTCATGACATCTTCACCTGGAGATACGAAGAAATGTCGGGTATCGACCCCGACATTGTGATACATGAGATCAAGACATACCCTGACGCTAAACCCATTCGACAACACCTTCATCTAGTTCACCCATGTAAAGCGGCTTCTATCAAGCTCGAAGTCGAGAAACTTCTCAAAGTCGACTTTATTTACCCAGTGGCTCTCACTAACTGGGTTTCCAATCTTGTCCCGATCGACAAGAAACAAGGCACAATTCGTGTATGCGTTGATTATAGGGATATCAACAAAGTTTGTCCCAAAGACAACTTTCCTACCCCCTTCGTTGATCAGATTGTCGACGATTGCGTCAGAAGTGAAATCTTCTCTCTAATGGATGGTTTCTATGGATATAATCAAATCAACATTGTTCCCGAGGATCAACATAAGACTACTTTTATTTGTCCATGGGGCACTTTTGCCTATCGAAAACTCCCTTTCGGTCTCAAGAACGTTGGCACAAATTTTCAACGTGCTATGTCTTATGCTTTCCATGATATCAAGCACATCTTTCAACCATATCTGGATGATTTTCCTGCTCACTCAATGCGTCGAGTCGATCATCCAACCCACCTCCAAGCTATTTTCGTCTACTATCGGTTCTACCGTATACGTTTGAATCCTCATAAGTGTGTTTTCTGTGTGGAATCTGGCTGACTTCTAGGTTTTATTGTTTCACGCCAAGGGATCAGGGAGGATCCTTTAAAGGTTGAGGCAATCCTTAATCTCCCTCCTCCTTCTACACTTTGCCAGTTACAAAGTTTGCAGGGGAAAGCAAACTTTCTTCATCATTTTATCCCAAATTACACTGAGATAACTTGTGGATTTATGCGGCTACTAAAAAGGGGTCTGAGTTCGTATGGGATACCATCGCCAACAATTATTTCAAAGCTTTGAAATTTTCCCTAATGCGTGCTCCGCTTCTCTTTCCCCCCGATTACAGTTGCTATTATTTCCTCTACCTTGCTACCTCAGATTACACCATTGGTATGGTTCTCGTCCAAGAGGATGATGCTAACGACGAACATGTTATCTACTACTTGAGTCAAAGTCTAACTAATCAGGGGATCAAATTTTTCTCAACTTTCAAAGTGCTCAGAATGCAACGAAATCAGTGCCATTGCGTTTGTCTCGTCTTCCTGATTCTGGCGGTATATTTACTTTGTCAAACAGACTCTGTATGGAGAAGATATCGCGATCTGTTCATCAAGCCAAACAGGCAAAAAAATTTGGTGTTGACTGTATAGTCTGTACATTCTGTACGATCTAACGTGGCAGGACCATACAGATCGTACAATGACGTGTCAGATGGTGATGTGGAAGATGTTGGTTGGTTGATAGTTGGCGAATCAGGAGATGACATGTGTCCATTTGGTGGAAAATGGTGTGAGGACACGTGGCCCAATCCATGGGTGCCACATGCCACTCATTGTTTGGTTTATATTGTTATGTAAAATTTATGGTGGAGTCTGCAGGGTTCAACCCCCGGACCTCCCACAACGCATAACGCCTTCGCACGACCGCTCGACCATTGGACCACGAGTTGGTTCTTGTTATAAGTATATGTTTGAATATATTCAAGTTAATATATGTTTGTAATGGGCGGGGGGTCGGGCCGGGGCTTAGCCTCGGCCCATGGTTGTTTTCATTGATATGTGACCGTGTTATATATTATATGGCCGACAGTTGTATGCACGCGGTTGTAATGTTTGGCGCATAGCCCATGGTTGTGTTGACTTTACATATGACCACCGTGTATGTATATGGTGTGCGCGGTTATAACAGTTGGCGTGGGGTTTGGCATAGCCCGTGGTTCTTTGTTGTTAACCCATGTGACCTCGACCTAGAGCACGGGTAGTTTTAAAATGACTTAACCACCTTTTTGCCATGTGCGCATTTCTATGTGCCATATGCCCAGGTGCCTAGGCGATTAGGGGTTGGCGCACCCTTAACCATTCTATAGTTTGCATCGTTGGCGTGGTTGCACCCGGTGCTGGGTTTTCACGCTTTAAAATGCGTGTGAGCCAGGTTCAATGAAGAAGGGTGCGTTTTGTAGATGCAAAGACATCAAGCTTGAAGAGGAGGACTTCCAGGAGGCCTAACTTCTTCATTTTTCGACCGATTGAGGTGCCGAAAGAGCCCAGACAGGGGTTTTGGAATGCTCTGAAGCCATTGAAGTAGTTGATTTGTCAGCTTGAGCATTGTAAGACATTTTTTTGAGCACTTTTTGAGAAATTAATAATAATGATCCATTGGAAGCTGGACCAAGAGATGTAGCCCAAGAGAGGGGTGAACTCATTTATCAATTGTTGTGCTTATGTGTTTATGTTCAATGATTATGTTGTTGTCTATGTGTAATTTTCATAAGTAATCCTTTAATATATGTGTTTCAAACTGATCCATTTACTTTAAACACATAACATTCACTTGCAATAATTTTCAAGTTTTTCAAGTCTTCTTCATTTTTAGATCAAGTTGGTATTAGAGCATTGGTTTTGAAGACTTGATTGTTTGCAAGTTTTTTTTCTGATGCTCACAAGGTTGAAACTCACAAGAGGAGAAGGTCAACTTGTGGAGCCAAGTTATCATCCGACAAGGAAGAAACATATTCATTCACCACGAGTTTCAGAGAGACATTCACCAAGCATGGCTCGTGCAGAAAGTCATGAACGTGTTCCGACCGAAAATGAAGATCTCAGAGAGGCTGTCATGAAGCTGAGAGAGATGATGAAGATCTTGATGGAAAGGAACATATTGTCATAGGGTGAAGGCTCCAACCCTTCAATGCATAAGGGAGGCGGTGGTGACAAAACTCCAGACGGAAATGGAGGGAATGGTGCTTCTCCACCACCCTCTCCTCCATCATGTTCTTCTTCTTCTTCTTCTACCAGTTCGAAACATCTTTCGAATTCTCCAAAGGGGCATGGTAAAACTCCTTCGCAAATTCCTTCATTAAAGCTTGATATAAAATTTGAATTGCCAATTTACAATGGAGAAGTTAACGCTGAAAAGTTAGATAATTGGATACGTCAAATTGAAGTATATTGTAGAATACAAAAAATTCAAGATGATGAAAACAAAATACAGCTTGCTTCATTAAGATTAGATGGTTCAACACTTATTTGGTGGGAATCTAAGACTCAGGAGGAAATGAAAAAGCATGGAAAAATTTTGTTTTCTTGGAATGATTTCATTATAGCAATTAAAAAACAATTTTATCCATTGGCATATAAACAAAAGGAAACCATGGAATGGCAGAATTTTAGACAAGCTAAAGGACAGAATGTACAAAGTTTTACTCAGGAATTTAGGAGAAGAGCTTTGGTTTTGGGAGTTGACTTGTCTTCACAGGAAACATTGCTCAAATATATTGGTGTTTTGCATAGTTATTTGAGGCATACTATACTCATGTTTAATCCTTCGAATCTAGATGAAGTTTGTGTACAGGCTACTCATTTGGAAGCAAGGGTAAGGAACGATACTCATGAGGATTTCAAGAAGACATACAACCATGGAGACAAGGGAAAGAAGAAATTCAAAGGCAATGGCAGGAAGAATGCCGCTGTGAAGGAGGGAGAAAAGTTCACATGTAAACATTGTTCAAAAGATGGCCATGATGAAGACCATTGTTGGAAGCTTCATCCTAAAAGAAGACCCAAAAAGTTTGGCAACAACAACAAAGGGAAGTCAAAGACTGTTGCGACTGTTCTACAAGACTTAGGTTTGGATTCTGGTGATGAGACGAAGATCACAGCCATGGGTTACCAAGGTAATAATTATGTTGCAAGTATTAGCTCTTCAAGTAATGCTAATGTCAATGTAACTCAACAAGAGAAAACGAGAATTGAACTTTTTCATATAAGGGTTGTTTCAAAACATACTAAGATAGACACATTATTTGATTCTGGATCACAAGCAAATCTTATTTCTGAAG
>ML827236.1:35372-60398 GCA_009831015.1 Picea engelmannii | reverse complement strand
AAGGTTAAGCAAGATTCATTGGAGAATTGGTGAAAGAATTGTGTGAAGGACCTAGCTTGAACAGGAGCTTGGAGACTCTAGCAAGTCTATCAAGAGGAATTGGATCTTCTTCATACAAGGATCGAGAAAGTGTGTGTGTTGGAGCCAAGAGACACCGAAAGGAATCTTGCGACATCAAGGTGATCATGTTGTATCTTCTACTTCCGATTAATATGATACAGTGGCATGTCCTTTTCCCATAAAGTCATTCTTACTTTATTGTGTAATTCCTTGATCATACACATAAGTTGACAGTTGAATATATTTTTCTATCTTCACTTTGGTTGGTTTGTTTTGTCTTAGTATTGACCTCACGAGAGCATCGGAGTGAAGTGGGAGCAACAGAGACCCTAGGAAGCGATACAAAGGTATGTTACTTGGTCCTCCCTACTAGCTAATTTAATGGTCAAAACTTAGGGAAAGAATCATGTCCTGTCCTATTTTGTTCTAGATCCAGGTGGATCTAGGGAGATCTGTTAGTGTCTGCACCTATCGATTAGTCCAATAACAGAGGGTCATGTTAATACAATGAGAAAAAACAATGATACTTCCTACTCTACCATGATTAGATTCATAATGGATCTATGAAAGAAACAAGTTCATGAAACGTACACAAACTTTAAAGGAAATGGTCCAAGCATACATTTATATTAATGAGAACAAAGTGGTTCTTACAGCCATGGATGTAGGTGAAAAAGCTTCACCAAGCTCCCTTTGTCCAAACCCTTTCTCAAAAGTTCCACGATCAGAATGGTTGTAAATTTCACTGATAAATCTCCCTCATGAGATCATACGTTTGATTCCTCTAAACTGCCATATCTATTTCACCATGAGAAGGACTTATTATATAAGCTTGGAGAGACCCAACCACCTTAGATATTCTTGGAATAGGTTGAGGATATTTCTCCTTCAATTTTGGATCCTCCTTAAGATGTATCCTTGACCTCAGATTTGAATCCAACCAACTCCAGAGATGAGGGGGATTTATCCCTGATTTTCGTCAACAACCCAAAATTTGTTGAAAAAATCCAGTGCTCACCAAAAAGGGTGCACAGAGCATTGAAACACTCCCCCAAAGAAGGTCAAGGAGTGTCGGTGCTCCCTGATAGAGAGTAGGGGAGCTCTTCCTTCCAAAAATCATTTTTAAGTGGTTTTCTTCGTGTCAAATGCTTTGTACTCCTCATTAGATGTTTTATCCTTCTTAAACTAGTCTTTGAAGGTGTCTTAAGTGTCCTTATGATGTCGTTAGAGACACGACATATTAAATATGGAAGTATGATGTTTGTGACACTTGTGACACTTGCGACCAAAATGTGACACTTTCTACACTTGCAATGACGACAATAGGTCATCATTGAAGTGAGTAATTTTGAGGTGTAACAGATTGCCCCCCAAAATGCGAAGTTAGAAGATGAGAATTGATGACTGAAGTACTTTGTAGACGTTTTCAAGAAAGGGTAAGGAATCAGAGAAAATGATAGAAGCTGCACACAACCATCAAAAAAATATTATGACATGTTTCAAACCCAAGGTAGGCATACCTATGCTTGAGTGATAAAGACTTTCAAGGTATGGCCACCATAAAATACACTGCGGATCCATAATTATATTGACAAAATGGTATAGCCATTGATGATACAATGTGGATATATACTCCTATGACCTAAATTGATCGTAGCCACGAAGAACACACAGTGGATCTACGAGATGAAAAGACATAGCCACGGACCAATACAAAGTGGATCTATGTGATAGTATATGTGTCAATGTTCAAAAGAAACTCTGTCCCAACCTGGGAAAGGTACATATAAGAGTGATGACTCAACCCAGGGTCTTCTTACTGATATTGATGTAGTATGAATATAACCATGTGAATAGATGTCCTGATGTCAAACATGGCAGAAACCACTTTATTACCAGCCAATGAGATAAATCGTTAACAAGTGCGAGGGAGATCACCATTGATGTCAATGATTCCCAAGGTACTTTAGTACATTCCAACGAATGTGAATGGATGAGTTGAAGTTGAAAATCCATGGAATCTTCTGATTAGGGGTCAGTGATGTAAACCCATTGTCGGAAGTGAGGAGGCCTGTCAATAAGGCATGCAGGTCCCAAGGTACTAATTGGTTTCTAAGTCTAGCTCCTGGATAATGTGCTAAAGTCGACAAGAACAGACTTGTCAAAGGAGGGCCTTGATGTATCCCCCATCAATGAAACGAAACTAACACAGAGATTTAATTGGTGTATCAAGTGAACATGGAATGACACAGGTATTGAAACAAGAATTTGTGATGGTTGACTCTTGAGGAAAATACTTCCCTTGAACACTGAGGCATAACAACAGAAACATGACATGGACCAAAAATTGATTATGCAATGGATACTGTGAATTTCGTCGGGTGACCCAAAGGAGTAAGGAAACTCAAAGGATTGGTTCAGTGTAGAGGTTTGATGGATTAAATGCATGCAAAGATAAAATGTCGTGGTCAAGGGCAACTGTAAGGATTGCTAGTAAAGTTCTCAAAAACTGCTTGGCTTGCTTCCTTCAAAGTTTGTGTACATTTCATGAAATTGTTTCTTTCATAGATCCATTATGAATATAATCATGGTAGAGTAGAAAGTATGTCTCATTGTTGTTTCTCATTGTATTGAAAGACCTTCTGAAGAACTTGGAGATCAAGATTCGCCTGGATTGAGCAAGGACAAACGTCGGTAAAAAGGTATTTACTCTTCTTCCTTCTTCTTCTTTGGATAGTTTAGATGCATGAAAAGGAAATTTAGTGTCCACAATAGCACTTTTCTGTCTTGTTCATAGGGGTCTATTATCCAAGATAGAATCCACTTGTACGCAAGGGGATTTCTCTGTAACATAAATTGACGATTCCCCAGTGGAGTCGCCAATTTCTGTTATAGAGAAATCTCCTTGCGGACAAGTGGATTCTCTCTTGGACACTAGACCCCTATGACCAATACATAAAAGTTATATTGTGGACACTGACTTTCCTTTTCATGAAGCTAAACTATCCAAATAAGAAGAAGGAAGAAGATTAAATACCTTTTTACCAACATTTGTCCTTGCTCGATCCAGGATGATCTTGATCTCCAAGTTCTTTAGAAGGTCCTGAAATACAATGAGCAACAACAATGAGACATACTTCCTACTCTACCATGATTATCTTCATAATGGATCTATGAAAGAAACAAGTTCATGAAACATACACAAACTTTAAAGGAAACATGCCAAGCATAGATTTATATTAATGAAAACAAAGTGAGATGCTTACAACCATGGATGTAGGTGCAACAACTTTACCAAGCTCTCTTCTTCCAGACCCTTTCTCAAATAATCCACACATAGAATTTTGATTCTTCAATGATATCTCCCTTATGAGATCATAAGTTTGATGCTTCACAATGTCTCCATATATACCACTCATGAGATCATAAGTTTGGTATCTCTATTTCTCCATATCTTTTTACCATGAGGAGGCCTCCTTATATAAGCTTGGAGAGACCCAACCACCTAATATATTCTTGGGATAAGTTGAGGATTCTTCTCCTTTAGTTGTGTATCTTCCCTAAGTTCGACCCTTGACCTCAGATCCAAATCCAACCAACTTCAAATATGAAGGGATTCTTCCCTGATTTCTCTCAACAATCCAAAGATTCTCCCAAAAAAGGCCAGTGCTCCCTCAGAATGGGGAATAGAGTGTTGGAACACTCCCCAAAAAGAGGTCACAGAGATTTGGCACTCCCTAGCAGTGTATAGGGGAGCACTGCCTTCCAAAATTGATTTTCTAGTGGTTTTCTCAATGGCAAAAGACTTGTACTCTTTGTCAAATAACTTCTCCTCTTCAAAACTAGTCTTTTGAGGTGTCTTGTAAGTGTTCTTGATAATGTCCTCCGAGACAGAACATAGGCAATACGAAAGTATGATATTTGTGACACTTGTGGGCAAAATGCAACACTTTCGACATTCGGTAATGACAACACTAGGCCATCATCGCAATGAGTAATTTTGATGTGTAACAGATTGAACCCCAAAGTGCGAAGTTAGAAGATGAGAACTAATGACTAAAGTACTTTGCAAACTTTTTTAATCAAGGGTACAAACTCAAAGAACCTAATAGATGTTGCACATAACCATCAAACAAATGTTATGACATGTTTCAAACCTAAGGCAGACATACCTATGCTTGAGTGATAAATACTTTCAAGGTATGGCCTCCATAAAATACACTGAAGATCCATACTTATATTGATAAAATGTTATAGCCATTGAAGATACAATGTGGATCTATACTCCTATGACCTTAACTAATCGTAGCCACGAAGAATACACAGTGGAGCTATGTGATGGTATATGTGTCAACATTCAAAAGAAACTCTGTCGCAACCTAGGAAAAGTACATATAAGAGTGATGACTCAACCCAGGGTCTTCTTACCGATCCTGATGAAGTATGAATCTAACCATGTGAATATATGTCTTGATGTCGAACATGGAAGAAACCACTTGATTTTCGGTCAATGAAGTAAATTGTTAACAAGCACGAGGTATATCACCATTGATGTCAATGATTCCCAAGGTACTCTAGTACATTCCAATGAATGTGAATGGATGAGTTGAAGTTAAACATCCATTGAATCATTCGATCAGAGGTCAATGATGTAAACCCACTATTGGACATGAGGAGGCTTGTTATTGAGGCATGCAAGTCCCAAGGTACTAATTGGTTTCTAAGTCTAGCTCATGGATAATGTGTTGAAGTCGATAGGAATAGACTCGTCGAGGGAGGGCCTTGGTGTATCCCCCATCAACGACATGAAACTGACACATAGACGTAATTGGTGGATCAAATGAACATGGAATGACACGGGTATTGAAATAGGAATTTGTGATGGTTGACTCTTGAGGCAGATACTTCCCTTGAACACTGAGGCACGACAGCAGAAACTTGATAAGGAACAAAACTTGATAATGCAGTGGATCCTATGACTTCCGTCAAGTGACCCAAAGGAGTAAGGAAACTCAAAGGATTGGTTCAGTGCAAAGGTTCAGTGGATAAAAATGTCTGCAAAAATAAAATTTCGTGTTCAAGGGCGATTGTAAGAATTACTGGTAATGTTCTCAAAAAACTACCTGGCTTACTTCCTTCAATTTTTCCCCCATCTAGATAGATGAGTACCTCTTTTTAATTTAACGAGCCTGAGGAGGGTAACACATGCTCGATATAACTCACCTTCGGTAAGTCCCTCTTCCTTTGTTTAATGAACTAGAAGAAGTAAGGGTTTGGTCCCGTATGGACCCTTTAATGTATGATTCTTTTAACGAGTCCAGAGAAGGTAAACTCGATGATTTTTCATGTTTAGAGAGTCTAAAAAGAACTTAAGGACAACTCCAAGGTTGTCCTTTTTCATAATGTTAGTATCATGAGGCTGAAAAAAAGATAAATTATCACTCGAAAGATGCCTTTTCAAACCTTTTAACGAGTGGGAAAGGAAGCAAGATCACTCAACAATATTTTCATGTTCAGAGAGTCTGAAAAGAGCTTAAAGACGACTCTAGGGGGTTCATTTTTCGTGTATCCATGCGAGTCTGAAAAAGAGATAAAAGTATACTCAGTTACATTCTCCTATTTTTTCGAGTGTGAGAAGGAACTAAGACCATGCTCGGTATGCCCCCAGCTTGAAAACTAGTGGCTTAACTCCAGAATCATCATCAAAGGCTAGAGACATTCCCCCCAAGCTTCAATTCATTCACCGACTTTGAGGTTGTCACCAATTTCTGTACTAGATGGAGAAAAAGGATAAGGGTGGATGAAATGAAGGTTCAAATATGAGACCTAAAGAAAGACTCGAATCGACATCTACGAGATTTGGTGAAAGACTCGACCTAACGGGAGAGGTGATTGTTTTATTTTTTAACCATCTTGACATAGGAAAATAACTATGCTCTAGGCTCTGGGTTCAATCCCCAGATTTATGTTTCATTTTTTAATGAGCTTGTTACAGAGAGGAAAACTATGCTCAAGGCCTCTGTTTTTTTTTTTAGTGATCTTTCCATAGAGTGGGAAACTATGCTCGTGACTTCTGTTTCATTTTTTAACAAGCTTGCCATAGAGAAGAGAAACTATTCTCATAGCCTTTGTTTCATTTTTTAACGAGATTTCCACAGAGAAGAAAAACTATGCTCATGGCTTTTGTTTCATTTTTTAACGATCTTTGCACAGAGAAGTGAAAACTATGCTCGTAGCTTATTTTCATTTTTTAACGATCTTTCCATAGAGAAGGGAAACTATGCTCGTAGCCTCTATTTCATTTTTTAACGAGCTTGCCACAAAGAGGAAAACTATGCTCATAGAATCTTCTTGATCATGGCTTCCAAGAGGATAACGCTCTGGAAGGACACCATGTTAAGGGACAAAACTCAGTCATGGCTTCCAAGAGATCTTCACTGGGTGGAAGAAGAATGCTTTGGAAGCAACACATGTCGATGGTCATGATGGGGGTAAGGAGATCAGGCTCCAATATCCCTATAGAAGAGATCACCATGTCAACTACCAGATCTAAATCATCAAGAGTTAAAGTCATGGGAGACAATGCCACTTAATTGACCTGTGGTAGAGGTGATACCATCTGCATATAAGACCCGTTTAGGGAGGTCATTGGTTTGGTAATCAAGTTAGGAACAATGCATGAAATTTGATCAATAGTCACCATTATTCCATCATGCAGGAAATATATCACAAGAAAAAGAGTGGATACAATAGCTTTCATGGCATATACATAATCTCGCCCACAGAGTAAATCAAAATCCAAGGGGTCTTGGACTACCATGACATCAACAAAGACAATTTTCCCTCCCAAAGTTATGGGAAACTTTGGAAGGATCCCTAAAGGGTGATTGGTTCTTCTATTAAAAGTGAACAAAGTCTGGGTAACCAGTACAAGCTGAGGATAACCCAAAGCTTGCCAAGCAATAGAGGAAAAAATACTAACGGACGAACCTTCGTCTATCAGTGTCTAAGGAACGACCCAACCAAAAACCTGTACTATAATCTTGAAAGGAATGTGAGAGGGAGAACAAGGTCTCATTATAACACCCCAATCAAAAAGGATGGACTCATTACTTGGAGGGGGTTTCGCAGGAGAAGGAGGAATGCCCCCTAGCATGGTAGATTATGTATCAACAAGAAAAACATGGGAAGAATCAGGTTTTTTCTCTAGAGGGAGAGTAGGGTCGATTGATGATGGGACCAGATCGACCATGTTGGTACTCTTCAGAGGAAGAGTGGGATTGACTGATGAAGTAACCAAAACAACCACCTTCGTACTCTTTAGATGAAGGGTGGGATTGACCGAGGAAAGAACTGGATTAGTCACTTTGACACTCTTCAGAGGAAGAGTGGGATCGACCGATGGCAGAACTGGAGCAACCACTTTGGCACTCTTCAAGGGAGGAGTGGGATTGATTGATGATGTAACCAGATCGACCACTTTGGCACTCCTAAATGGACAAGTGGGATCGACCGATGGTGGAACCAGATCGACCACTTTGGCACTTGTCACAGGAGGAGTGGGATTGACTGATGAAGTAACCAAAGAAACCACTTTGGCACTCCTCAATGGAGGAGTGGGATCGATCGATAATGACATCAAATCAACCACTTGGGTTTCATTATCCAAGGAGAGAATGGGGTCGACAGGTGGAAACGGATCGACCATTTGGGTTAGTGGTTCAACCGAGGATGAAACTAGAATGACCACATGATCAACCGGATTGACTAGGGATGGAACCGGATTTACCAGTCCATCAACTAACAATGGGTTGGGAGAAATCTTATGATAACTGATTGGAAGTTGAAGCTTTTTGAAAAGAGAAGAAGCCTTGTCCATACAAGGACAAAGGTGAGAATAATAATCACCTTCGCATAACATACAAGGAAATTTGTCAAATGTCTTCTTCTTACCAACCTTAACGTCACTAGTTGATGGGGTATCACCACCATGTCCAATAGAGGCCAATGACGTGGAGGACCATATTTCTAAGATCTTGGGAAGACCAAGGAAATCCCTCAAAAAGTGGTCACCCTTACAAAGACTGCAAGGGAATTTGGGTTTCAGATTCTTCATTTTAATCTTGTTGACCTCATTAACACTCCCAATACTATTAACAATAGATGGTTTCTTAGATCCAACATCTGACGTAGTTGGAGGCTTGGTCCTTTTCAGGTTCTTCTTCTTCTTCTCTTTCTATTTCTTCTTCTTCTGATCATCTTGTCTACTTTCTTTAGAGATTTCACTAGGAGAAGAAGGAGAAAAGGAAGGAGACTTAATGGGTGAAGAAGGAGAAAATTTGACATGATGTTAACGTGTGGGTGGTGTACTGACATCTGAAGTATTAGGTGAAACTGAAGCACTGGGAGGATTTGAGATCACTGGAGTGGGGAATAACCAAACCGGTAATCCGATGGTGAGTCCTGAAAGACTTAGTGTGGAAATGTATGGAGGACCAAAGTTCCCAAAAGAAGGAAAGGTGAAAGGTTCCCCGAGACAAGGGGTTCCTCCATTGGTACTCCTAGGATTTGATTCCATTAACACTGACTCAACCTAAGGTCCACTAAGTAAAACAAACAACACACGTTATGAATCTAAAAGCAAACAATCAAACAAAACTTCCCACAATGAAACCACTAGTTAGTGATGAAATCCAACATCACGAGATTAATACAGGAAGAGGCAGGGATAGAGTGGGTGGATCAGTTATGTTGGCGACCTGCCTAATGGACTTATGCCTTGGTGCAATCTTCCACACAGTAAATGTGGATTTACCCTCCAAGGAGCCTGAGCGAGTTTGACCAACGTTTGTTCCAGGTACAGTGAGACTTCCCTTCACTCTCACCTTGTGTAAGACCCTGAATATTATGGCTACTAAGGTCACCAACTCCTAGTCAACCCTTGGGAGGGTACATTCAATAGTCCAGTTTGAACGTATGGGTACGATAACAAGTCCGAAATCCTTCGAGAGAACTGAGGACAAATGGACCGGTAGAACTCCAAAGGACCCTGAATGGATTTAGAATTCATGAAGCACCAAGACCAAATGAAGACGGTTGAACCTCAAGAATAACCCCCAATATAAGATCTAACTACTACGAATGGTTGAACCACTGAGGGATAATCTCCGTAACTCTCCCGGACACGACCTCGTGTGTGACCCCTTTGTGAGAGGGGGATCCCAGAAAACCTATATGAAAATTGGATTTGCTCTCCCTATCGCACGATTCTAGTGTTTGTTTGGTATCTTTGGAAATTTATCCTTTCAACCTATTCCAAATCCCTACACCTTAATATAATGTAGGTTTGCTAAGATAAAATGTAAAAATGTCTGATGAATTTTAGTTAAGCGCTTGATTTTAAGGTTGTTTTTTACTCAGAGGTGTATGAGAGTGAAAATGGATGACATTGTGACTCAATTCCCAAAACATGCATAATAAATGATAAGCAATCTTTTCTTTCAATGAATGTATATTTAAGGGAAGGAGAAGGATTTTCCTTTCACTTCCAAACACTAATATGCAATGACCTCATGCAATAGTCCTTAATCAAAAATACGATACAATGCTAAAATGTTTATATATGACTAATAATCAATTTGATGTAAAGCTTCCTGTGTTAATCAAACTTCAATATTTGTGAGATTTAAGAAACCCAGAAGAAAATTCACATAAACAAAAACACACCCTCGTTGTGATCAAACAAGACAAAATAAAACCAAATCCAGACAGGAGGAAAATGCTTGGAGAAAAGACCTCAAAGATCAAATTGAAATAGTGAAAAGATCTTTGAATTTCCTTACAACAACTTTCGATCAATCAAATAAGTGAGAAAGCAGTAAATCGACTCCAAATCTCAGGGAAGAAGAGTGACACAAAGAAAGTAAAATAGATGTCAAAAATCCAAACAAAACATCATGAATCAGATGAATCAACAAAATGAAGACTGAGAAAAACTACTCCCAATAAATTTTTTCCAGAAAAAGGGGAAGTTCTCTGGTGTCAAGGGTACCATAGCATTACAATGCTCTGTGATAGCCTACAAGGGAGTGCCAACACCCTAGTGGTAAAGGAAAGGGAGCGCTGGCCTCTCAGAACTCAAAATTTTGCCCCCCCAAAAAAAAAAAAAAACTCAGGAAAAATGCAAAAATTCAGTGTGTAAGATGAATCCAAGAGCCAACAACACATCTAAGGATCCAAGAAACAACATGCATAAGATTAAAAAATGAGAAAAGTCCAAAACAAGACCTAAGAAAGGAATCAAAAATCAAATTCCCTCCCCAATCGGTTCACCAATTTCTGTTACAGATAAATCCCCTTGCGGACAAGTGGATTCTCTCTTGGATATTAGACCCCTATGACCAAGACAGAAAAGTGATATTGTGGACACTGAATTTCCTTTTCATGAAGATAAACTATCCAAAGAAGAAGAAGGAAGAAGACTAATTACCTTTTTACCGATGTTTGTCCTTGCTCGATCCAGGTTGACCTTGATCTCCAAGTTCTTCAGAAGGTCCTACAATATAATGAGAAACAACAACGAGACATACTTCCTACTCTACCATTATTAGCTTCATAATGGATCTATGAAAGAAACAAGTTCATGAAACGTACACAAACTTTAAAGGAAACAGGCCAAGCATAGATTTATATTAATGAAAACAAAGTGAGATGCTTACAACCATGGATGTAAGTGTAGCAGCTTCACCAAGCTCTCTTTGTCTATACCCTTGCTCAAATAATCCACACACATAATGTTGATGCTTCAATGATATCTCCCTTATGCGATCATAAGTTTGATGCTTCACAATGTCTCCATATATACCACTCATGAGATCATAAGTTTGGTATCTCTATTTCTCCATATCTTTTTACCATGAGGAAGCCTCCTTATATAATCTTGGAGAGACCCAACCACCTAAGAGATTCTTGGGATAAGTTGAGGAGTCTTCTCCTTTAGTTGTGGATCTTCCCTAAGATCGAGCCTTGACCTCAGATCCGAATCCAACCAACTCTAGATATGAAGGGAGTCTTCCCTGATTTCTCTCAAAAATCCAAATATTTGCTCAAAAAAGGCCAGTGCTCCCTCAAAATGGGGCATAGAGTGTTGGAATTCTCCGCCAAAAGAGGTCACAGAGTGTTGGCACTCCCTGTCAGTGTATAGGGGAGCATTGCCTTCCAAAATTGATTTTTAGTGGTTTTCTCAGTGGAAAAAGACTTGTACTCTTTGTCAAATGACTTCTCCTCTTCAAAACTAGTCTTTTGAGGTGTCTTGTAAGTGTTCTTGATAATTTCGTTCGAGACACAACATAGGAAATACGACAATATGATATTCATGACACTTGTGGGTGAAATGCAACACTTGCGGCATTCGGTAATGATGACACTGCGCCATCATCGCAATGAGTAATTTTGGTGTGTAACAGTCAACTTAACCAACTTTTTCCACTTAGCCACTTTGTCAACTTAACTACTTTGTCCACTTAACCACTTTATCCACAAATAGTGAAATATCCACTTCTAGTTGCAACTAATTTATTTTTTATTGTTTTATTCTTGAAACCACTTAACCCATGACTAACCACTTTGAATGATCAACTTATTCTAGGATCATCTAGAATAATTTCACTTCTTTGACCTTCTAGGGGATTCTGTATAACTCATGAGGGTTCTCCAACTTCACATGGTGACAACTCTCTCACTGTGAGGAGTTATGTGATGTTCCACTTATCACCGGAAACGACATGGCATATACTATCCATATGGAATAGTTTCTTCTACAAATTCATTGTTTCATTACATTATTCCTTAATCAAAATTGGGTTCCCTAACCACACTACTGGGTTACTCAACCACCTAACCATTTTGACTTCACAAAGTGTCTTCCTGTGAGGGATTTCACCATAAGGGTACTACTTTAAGAACTTTATCCAAGAGTGTCTTCCTGTGAGGGATTTCTCCATAAGGAGACCACTTTGGAGTTTATCGATTTGGTTCTTCCTATCAACCATTAAATGACATCAATGATATACCTCCCTTTAATATCAACACATCATTATGAAACCACTTGAAATCAACCCTTTAACAATAATTACATCATTGATCATATAACAAATAATCAATATACCAATGATACAAACACATTGCTATGGCAATAATTTACATCAACCCTTTGACATCAATCCCTTGACATCAATCAAAACATAGTACAACATCAATGAGGAAAGAGAGCCAAAGGCTCAAGGAATAATTTCTCAAAGAGACAACTTTAAAACTTGAAAAATTTACATTTACCAAGGCAACAATTTATTTCTCCAATGCAACAAGTAAATGACTAGTGTCTTTAATAATTGGGTTAATAGAGTCAAGAAAAGAAATAACTAGAGGTACTACCTCCTTGGGGGTATAAATCCTCTTACTCCCTAATGCAAGTATCTCTAGCTAGGGTTTAGGCTAAGAGGGTGTATGCACTTATACTTCTATTAGAAACCCTTGTTAAACCAATGAATCTAGCATAAAGTGATGGAGGATAAGGTGGGGGTGTATGCCCTTATACTTCCCACCTAGATCTATAAAAATAAACTTGACTTGAATAACAAACAATATCACAATGTAAAAATCCTTACCAATTCAAGGAAAAAATCTAAGACTACCCACCACAATAGCTAGAGAATAACCTTCAAAGGCTATCGCACCACTTCCATCAACCAATAACAAAAGAGATAGCCATATATAATATCATAAGAGAGAGAACTAGCCAAAGGTAGCGAAAATTCCAGTCCAATACTTCTCACAATGGGAGAGTTATCTTATAAAATGAGATGTTATGATCTCTATTTGTACAAAATGTCACTAAAATAGTTTTTCCACATAATTTTCGAGTAAACCACAAGACTAGGGGTAAAAAACCCTAATATTTCCCCTTTACAAATATAATATTATACAATTCACTTAAAAGTTTCTTTTACACAAAAAGAAACCCTAATTTAAGGTGAAGTCATCCCTTTAGGGGACATTTTGACACTAGGAGCAAGTCATTGGTGTTGCAGAAGTGTAGTTAGGTTTCTCAAAGACACATGTCAATAATATATGTCATGTATTCATGTTAAAAGACCCATTCTCATCAAAACTTCAATGTGTCGATGAATAATAACTTCACCACCAAACTCTAGCTCTCCTAGATGACGTCATGCCTCCAAAGGTGAAGTTTTTCCTCTTCTAGGAAAATCGTTTGGCATGTGAGGGATAGGTCATGTTGTCCATGATGTCTTATAGGCCTATGAATTTATGTCTCTCTCATCTGACATGTGGGCCCTTGTAATCCAACCTATGGACTTCAAGCCCCATGGAAGCCCAAGCAAGGCTTGTTCCTCCAAAACTGTCAACCAACTAGGTCCTACAAAGACATATAAGTATGTCCTCCAAGGATCTCAAGTCAAAATATCATGATGAGTAAATCAAGTCAATAAATGAGCCACCTAAGCATGTGAATCAAAGATTACCTTGTCAAACAAGTAAGTGCTCAAAGACAGTATGTGATTTTCCAATCTTGGATAAGGGAGGGTTGGTGAGGTGTCCTATTGGGTAGATATTTCCCTTGGTAAAGGAATGTTTCCAAGAGATGCCTCTCTAAGCCATGTAAATTGAATGAAGTGGTTAAGGATAAAGAGTCAATGGGAATGGGGTTCATGACATACAAGGGGTTGTAGTATCTCATTCATGGGTACCTTTGTAGAGGGTGTGTGGCAACTTTGTTTTCAAATGCAATTTTTCCAAGCCCGTCATTTTTCCATTATTTGTATCTTTCATGTTTTAAGGATGATTTGAAGTCCATTGTCTTGGTGTGGTGTCCAGATAGTGACAGTGTCACTCAAAAATACCTTGCGGAAATGAGAAGGTTGCCTCGTGATGAGACCACCTTTCTCTTAGTTGTGCAAATGAGAGCCACTACCCTATCTTGGTGGCCAAATGATAGTAATTTCATACTGCTAGATACCCATGATCATGATAGTCTATCTCATGATGAGACCTCCTATCCTCCCAATAACCCCCTAAGCATTCTATCATTTTATTCTTTTGGGTCCCCATTTTCTTACAGATAGGCATTTCATTAATTTCTTTGGGGATCCCTAGGTGAAGCATATAGAAGGTTTATATATAAGATTTTATATTTTACCCAACAACAATCCCTCTAGGCCTTCATCCCTTTCTTCCCATAGAATGAGGGACAACCCCTTCTTGGGTCAATACACCCTAAAATCCTAAGAGATAAGGAAATGGGGGGTTCAATTGATGAAAAGTGGTAAGTATGGTGAGGAATGGTATGATGGCTCTTCAAGGGAGTTCATAGTAGAAAACCCATTCCTGAGGAAGACCACTTAATAGGGCACAATGTCAACCACCAAGGTGAAACAGGGTAAAAGGAATAATTCCCAATCATATGTCATGAAATATAAAGAAGTCTAAATACAACATACTCAAATGCCTCAAATTTTGAAATGACACTTACCATATTACTTGACTTGTAACTCATGGAGTAAGGCCCATTGCCTCTCACAAGCTAGTTGGTGTGTTGGATGCCATCTAAAAATCTATGACCTCTATGGTGGTGAGAAGGGTATCCATCTGTGCAAGTGGATATTGTTAGTCATGTAGTCTCTCGACACTCTATATATGCAACCTCAGGGGCTCAAGACATAATCTTCTTAGTTATACCACAAAATGGGGATAAAAAAAAATCACAGTCATGAATTGGTACCCAATTCCCTGAATTGATTACCTTCTCAACCAGATCAAGGGAGGGAATTACTATAGTAAGATTGATATGAGGTCAAGCTACCACCAGGTCCCCATAGAGCATACTAATGTATGGAAGACTACTTTCAAGTACAAATAATGTATTTTTGAGTGGCTGGACATTCCCTTTGGCTTAACGAATGCCCCAGCCACCTTCATGAGGTCAATGGATGGCATATTTCATCCCTTCACCAATTCATTTATGGTTGTATATTTAGATGAAATCCTATTCTTCAACAAGAGTTGGCAAGAACACTTGCGACACATTCAACAGGTCCTCCCCACTCTGCAGCAACACAAGTTATATGTTGACTTAGAGAAATGATCATTCAGCATGAACAAGGTACAATACCTCGAATACATTGTAGATGAGCATGGGAAGCATGTATATCCAACCAAGATCCAATTAATTCATGATTTCCTAGCACCGACAACACTAAATGAGATTCATATATTCTTAGGCCTTGCCAACTTCTATCACAAATTCATTTTGGGGTTCTCCCATATCGCATGGTCTCTCAGCCAAGTGACCAAGGGTGGTTGCAAACCCAAATTTATGTGGGTCAGATCACAACAACAAGCTTTTGATGATCTAAAACATCACTTATGCTCATCCCTGGTGATTTCCATACCATATCTGCAAAACCATTTGAGATTGATACCAATGCCTCCAATTATATTTTTGGTGCCATTCTCACTCAACATGGTCATCCAGTGGCCTATCATATTGAGACACTCTCAGATGTCGTATGTAAGTACACCACCTATGACAAATAAATGTATTCCATCGTGCAATCTTTCCACCAATGGAAGCATTACATTCTAGGGAAGGAGACCGCCATCCATACTAATCACAGGCCTCTGCAGCTCATACAGACACAAGGAAAATTTGATAATGATTTCCATCAAAAGTGGTCCACATATTTGCAGCAATTTTACCTCAACATTAAGTATCATAAATGGATCACCAATATCATTTTTTATTTCCTCGGTCAACCTCTAGTTGAAACACTAACCACGATGCTCGACTCTTGCAAGAATGAGACCTGTTGGTAGTCCCAACTCTATGACAACAATCCCGATTTTACTACAACCTGCCATATGTTGGGAATAGGCACGGTCATTTCTGACTTCCATCTTCAGGATGGAATGCTATTCCATCTGGGTCATCTTATTGTTCCTTCAAGTGAGTGTGAAAAGTTGATTTAGGAATCCCACTACAGTCAGGTGGAAGGACACTTTGGAACTGAGAATACATCGGTAGTACTACAAAATTATTTATATTGGTTGAAGCTTCGACGGGATGTTAATAAGTATGTCATATCATGCACTCCTTGTTTTATTGCCAATATAACCATTAAAAAAAGGATTGTACACCCCTCCACCAACTCCCAATAGGCCCTAGGAATCCATCTCGATGGACTACATGTCAGGTATCCCCTCCACTAATCATGGCAATGACTGTGTATTCGTGGTTGTTGATCGATTCTCTAAGATGGCCATTCTAACCGCCTATAATTATAGTATCACAATCGAGGACACTAACAAGCTCTTCTTCGAGCGGGTATGGGTGCACTTTGGACTACCACAGGCCATCATATCATATCAGGAGATCAAATTCTTAATCACATTCTAGACAAGATTTTGGTTATTTTTTGACACCAAGCTCACCAAATCCACTATCTTCCACCCTCAAACTAATGGAAAGACATAGGTCGTCAATAGGATGATCGCGCATCTCTTTCACATGTACAACTCCAAACATCCATACACATGGGATGAGAGACTTCCTTATGTCCAACATAGCTACAACAAAGAACTCCATAGCTCGACTAAGCATAGCCCTTTTCAGGTGGGCTTGGGTTCTCAACCACTGGGCCCCATTGATGTAGTACTGCTCGTTGCATCCACATAGGAAGAGTCTTCCCATGCTCAATTTTGATCCTAAGGTTTGCACCTAACTACTAAGGGAATATTTAGGCCACCTCAGTTGTTAGAAAGATTGTTTTTTAATGAATTAAGTTTGTTTGTTTGGATGGTCAGTTGATAGATTGGTTTTCAAGGACAGGGAACTAGTTAGGTTTTTCAACAACATCAACTACAAAGTTTTCCTTAGTTGGTAGCATGCATTCGGGTAAGCAGATAAAGATATGAAGATAAAATAGAGGAAATACTAACAAGCATATAATTTGTCACTTGTTGTATGAATTTTCAAACTTAAAATGATAATTCAGATCCAAAAGATGTACCTAAACAAAAATCCTTCGAACATGTTGTATGAAAATAAACAATTCATTGAAACAATAGCTGAAATCAAGTTGTATGACAATAAATATTTCATTGAGAAAATAGTTGAAAGGAAAAGAAAAAATTCTTTGCATACATTTCAATTTGCATTCAGATAAGATAATATGACAAAAAATATTTGAGAAGACATAATATGTCATCGGAAATTATATTCACCAGGTGGAAAGCTTAATATTTTTGTACTTCAAATCCCAGCCAAAATCCTAATGCTTGATACCCCAAAAAATTGAACCCCTTTACATTCATAGATTCCTCTATTTCTCCTCATAAAGAGAGGGTTTGATCACCTATCTAGGATCTAAGTTTTGAAGTTCATCTTTACATTACAACTAGATCTTGTAGATACAAACTTCACTATTACTTCCTAATTACAACTTGTAAACATTTCTTTAAACTAAGTGGAGTTGTGTTTGAGTGTCAATTCATAGGGATAACTCCCCATCAATTCGACCTTAACAAAAATAATTGTTCTTATAAAAAAGAACATTTTTTTACAAGTGGAAATAGTACCTCTAACTAAACCAAAAAATACTCTATTAGTACAACTGGAACTAATGTTGATAAATAAAATGGAAGGGGTGCATAACAAGAGTCTTCACAAGTGGTAACTGGAATTTGACTTTGCATGATTCCCATGCATGCCAAAAAATGGAGACAACCCCTGAAAAGTGGTAGACTAAGATGACACATAACTCGAATTCCTTTACCTTTTGACAGCAGTACTAGACATTTAGATAATCTCCTTCAAGAACAAGCAAGTTTTTTGGTGCTTCTTTTGTAGGTTCTGATATTGTTTTTGTAGCTCTATGTGTTGCAACTCAGTATCCTAGTTTTTTTGTTGTAGATGTTGGATTTGTTGCCTCATGTCATCATTTTTTTGCTTGAGAGCTTGCACCTGGTGGGTTTTTTCATCTATGTCCCTATTAGCTTGAATTTTTGGCTTGATTTTTTCCTTTTCTTTCCTTCCAACTTTGAGCCCATTCTCTTCCTCAACAATAGGTTTATTGAGGTCGATGGAAATCTTGGATTTCCTTGGTCTCATTTCATATATGTACCTTTTCTCAAGTCTTTTATCAGTGGTGTCTCTCATAAATTCTTGCACCATCAACATTTTTCCTTTTATCTCTGGTTTGATATCCCATGGAATATGCTTAGGGATCTGATTTGTATTTGGACTTATGTCATCATAATATTGATCAAGGTTTGGACTACTGTACACCACATTTTTCTCTGGTTCTATATCAACAATGTATTCCTTTTTCACAGCAACATATTTGACACTTGAGGTCTCCCCTTCTGCATTTATGCTTGGTATTGTCCCATGTCATCCCCTTCAAGGAATGTATAGCCATCTCCTCGAATTTGGAGAGGTCTTCATAAGTATCCTGATATTCAATCACTATGGGCCTTTAGTATTTTAACGATGGATTAAACAATGCCTTGGAATTCAGCCTCAACTAGTTTGTGAGCCTAGTTTTTCCGTTGGGTTTTCTTGGTATTTCAAGGACCTGACTACCCTTTCTATTTTTACTCTATTTTTCCATAGGGTAATCTTCAATCTAGGTGTATGATGAAAAAAAATTGCTGCAACAATATCAGGGTTGTCTTGCTTGTACTTCCTTTGTCTGGTTGTTCTCAACTTGGGATTTTTGTTTTCTTACATAGTTTTGGGAATAGGATTATCTCCAAAATGTTTAGGGAATGATTGACCTGTTGGGGTGGCCTGACTTTCTTCCTTTCTGATATATTTTATGACATATACCTTTCCACTTTCCCTTTCCATCTATTTTGATGTAGACGACCTTAATTTCCTTCGAGAAATGTCCTACCTTGGTGGAGTGATTGATCTTTATTTCTTTGATCAAGTCCTCCCTTTTTTAGGTAAGTTTTTCCCCTTGGCTCATTGGGTAGCTTTGGATACACTCCTAGGTTCAGGATAAACCCTATCTACTTGGCTAACCTTGACTTTATGTTCTTCTGGTTGTTGATTAACTTCATGTTCTTCATGTAACCCTAAAGACACCAGAAAATCCGTCTAGGGAATTTCCAATTCGTTCAAAGCAAAGAGAACCTGTATTTTAATGAACCCTTGGTGATGTAGGATTCTATAAGCATATTATGGGTAACTATGGATTCTCTTAAACATTTTAGTTAGGATTTTAAGTAGATACAAGGGGAGGTTTGTTTCCTTGTCATTGTGTAAGTGCACGAGGAATCTAATGTGATAACATTGAACAATTGAGAATCTACCTTCTCTCGTGATATATATTTGAATTGCAGATAGAATACCTCTCTAATTTTATTTAATTCACAGTATTGGGATGCTCTAGATCCAAACAAGTTTTTGATGTTCTTCCACCAAAAATTTATTGCAGACTTCAAATAGCAATTTTCCCTTTTTAAACCATCTCTCACCACTAATTGGGAGAGTGCATGCCCCAACGATGAATTTCTTTGTAATGTGAATGGATGTGTCCCCGAGTTGAGTCTGGAACCCATGAATGTTTTTCATGAATATTAGGTAAACGCTTGTGTGATGTCCATTGAAGGAACATATGAAGTCAAACTATTCTCCTCTGAATAATATATCTCTAATTTTTGGTATAGCTTTGAATAGCTCGATCTTTGTTGGCTATGTTTTGTTCAATTGCCAAAGTTCTTAGAGTGACACCATTGTGCTCTAGTTGCTTCTACTAATAATAGTGGTCGCAGGTATGTATTATTTCCAGTTCATAAAAGGATTGAAATCATAACCACACCAAACCCTGCAATGATAATTGATCGAGGCCCAAACATGCACGATCTTAACATAAACTTGCAGTGATAACTGCACATGGCAAGAAATGCACAAAATCTCAAGTGTACATGAAGATGTGATAACATGTTGGGAACCAATGCATTGTTATTTGAACTTTTAAATATTTTTTAGAACGTTAAAAATCATAAAATAGTGCATGTCTAATGTTTTCAAGAATGGGGGCATTCTTGCAATCAGTACCTTTTTGCATCAATAGGCCTACGTTATCCTTTTTTCAACCCAAAAATAACATAACCATGGTGATGTGACTTAATTAATTCAACTCATGAATTAACTTGACCTTATAAAGAGCAAGGAACTAATAAAAATCAAATAAAATATGACAAAAACAAATTGAAATGACTCAACACACCATGAAGAAAAACTAAGTAGAAGCCAGGTTGACAGATGGATGAGTTGATTGGAGGAATGGAAGGAAGAGGTGCATACTTAGGTTTTAACATCGACTCCAACTGGGGGTAGCACCTCCCTATGAGGTGCTAAGAACAGTAGATTGTGTGCCTTAGTTCTTTCATTTCTTCCACCCTGCCACCAATCACTTTACTCCTTCTACCAACCATGTTACATGTCTTATTTCAACTGAAAATAAAATCTACAACTATACCCCAATGCATTTATTGGGTTATGGTGTCTTTTATTCAAACTAATTTACTGAATGAAACTAGAAATAAAAATAGATATGTACAGAATGAACCACCTCCGGTTCATCAGGAAAAGTAATGCTTTAGGAAGTTCCCATTGACTGGGCTTAAGAAAATATCAGTGTCATCCATATTTTTCAATATAAAGCTATTATTATCCAACACTTTGGCTATCTTGAAGGGGCCAAACCAAATGATCGAACTTACCATGCTTGGGTTTGTCTTCCCTCTTGGCATCCCACCTTAGAACGAGATCACCTGCTTGCAAAGTATCTTTTTTGGTTTTCCTGTCAAAGGTTGCCTTGACCTTTCTCTAGTAATCCTCAGTCTTCTCATATAATGCTTCTCTCCTTTCTTGAACTTCAATAATCTGAAAAATCATCCTCTAGATGTCATTAGGCTCCTCCACTTCCTCCTACAAAAATTTTAACATTGGTAGACTAAGCTGGGTTGTAAAAACAACATCCACCCCTTAGAATAGATGAAATGCAGAGGTACCCAGTGACTTCTTAGTGCTAATCCTATTAGCCCATAAGGCATACTTCAGTTTGAAATACCATATTTTTTTATTTTCATCCAACACTTTCTTGATGATCTCGATGAGGGTTTTATTTGATGACTCTACCAACACATTACCCTATGGGTAATATGGTGTAGAGTGTGTCGAGATAATGTTGTAATTCCCACAAAAATCAATCATGGCCTTGGATTTGAATGCCTGAGCATTGTCTGTTACTAGTTTCCTAGGGCATCCAAACCTAGCAAAGATTTTTGTCTCCAAAAATCTCATGATCATTTTGCAAGTAGCATTCCTGGTAGGAATAAATTCAATCCACTTTGTGAAGTAGTCAGTGGCAGTAAGAATACACTTGTGTTGTCCACTGGAGGGTGGGTTTATCTCACCTATGAATTCTAGGCCCCATTGTTGAAATTGGCCACTAGAAGTAATGGGTTTCAGGGGTAGTGAGATCATTTTATGCTTTCCAACAAATTTCTGACATTCTTCACAAGTTCTGACCATGGAAAACACATCAACAAATATGGTGGGGTAGTAATATCCACCCCTTAGAACTTTGAGGGTTGTAGCTTTCCAATGTTTGTGCCCTCCATAAAATCCTTTATTCATATTAGTTACAACTTGTTTTGAATCATCTTCATTCAGACACTTCAACAAAATACTAGTAGGGTCTTTCCAATATAAATTATGGTTTAAAATGCACAATTTTACATCCTTCAATTTAAGAGACATAGTTTTTAATTTTTCCAACTCTAGTGTACATTCTATGTGCTGTAAAAAATAAATGATAACTTTATACCATGGTGAAATAAAATATTATCAAGTACCTGCATGGTCTTATTCTCAACTTGTAGCAGTGGAGCATCTGACTAGTTGAAGGTGTGGTGCAATTCCAGTGCTGCAATTCAAATCAGATAAATGTTTTGCAAGGCCATGTCCTTTGATCAACATAGTGGGATTTATGTGTATATCATATTCCAAAAGTTTGAATATCCACTTTCCCCTCTCCTCCTCATTGTATGGATGGAAAAGGATATCCTTTACACTATTGCTAGGAAAATAAGTTGTTATGTTGGACTACAGAACATAAACCCTGAAGGACTTCAAGGCTTTAACTAAGGAATAAGAATGCTTCTACAATATATCATATTTCAATTCAGCATCCTTGAGTGCCTTTCTAAAAAAGGAAATGGTTTGTTCATGCCCATATTCATTCTTTTGCAACAATACAACAACAATGGTCTCCTTAGAGGAAAAAGAGAAAAACAAGAAATCTTTGGAGTAATCTGGACTAAACAAAATGGGGCACTTCAATCAGAGCCTGATTTATCCTTTGGAAGGATAATCTGGCTTCAAGTGTCCATTTAATTTCATCATCCTTTTTTATCATGTTAGTAATAGGCATGATGATTTCAACAAAATTTGGTACAAAATTCCTCAAGAAAATTATTTTTCCTATAAAAGACTACATGGCCTTCTTATTTGTCGGGATGTCAATTTTTTGAATGGAATATACCCTCTCCAGGTCTATATTTACCCCCCCTATAGATATAATGTGGCCTAGGATCTTTCCTTATAAGATAGAAAAATGCAATTTTTGGGGATTCAAAGAGATTCCATACCTTCTGCATTTTTGAAAGATTTTCTCTAGGTGTTGCAGATGTTCATCATCATATTTTGAGAATATGGTGATGTCATCAATATATATAACCATTACCTTGTCCTTTTCACCCACAAATGCAATGTCTATGGCCCTCTGAAAGGTAACCCCTGTATTCATCAGGCCAAAGGGCATTTTGTCATACATGAATGTGCCCCATGGGGTGGTGAAGGCAGTTTTTTCTTTGTCTTATTCAAGGACTACTATTTGGTTGTATCTAGAATAACCATCCAACATGGAAATTATGTGGGCACCTACTACCCTTTGCAAAATATGGTTCATCTTGGGAAATCGATAGTTGTCTTTCAATGAACACTTGTTCAGGTTTCTGAAGTCCACACATAAATTTATGTCTCCACTCTTTTTCCTGACAGGTAACAAGATGGACACCCAATATGAATATCTCAAGGGCACAATGATTTTGGCATCAAGCACCCTTTTCAATTCTTTTTCAATAATAGACATTATAAAAGGATTAATTTTTCTAATTTTCTTTCTAAATGGCTTTGAGCTCACCTTCAAATGAATCTTATGTTGAATGATGTCAGTATCAAAGGTCTTAGAGAACTCATAATACCATGCAAAGCAAAAATTTTCATAAGGCTGACATACCTGTCTCTCTGCTCATCTGGAAGTGCTCTGGATATCTTGACAAATTTGGGATTTGTAGTTTCCCCAATGTTGCATTCTATAACCTCTTGTTCTTGAATTTTAATGGAATCTTTCTTGGAGACATCATTTCCATCAAAAATCCTCTCCATTGGGACCAAGTCCCTTGGAATATGATTTTTTTTAAGCTCCACAATGTTGTGACCAGCCACCTTGTTCATAAAAGGATGTGCCTACTAATTTTTTGTTTCATTGTCCTTGTTCTCTTTATCAATGGAAATATTTGAAAATTCCTCAATGGTTTGCAGAAATCTTTTGAGCTCCAAATCATCACTAAAAAATTGTCAGTGCTTAAGATTGTCTGGTATAGTTTTTCTATGCCTAACCTCCACCTCATATTTAATATTTGAATTGATGAGAGGCTTGAAAGTACTAGCAGTCAGAGCTAAAGAGTCTTCCCTTTGATTGGAATCTCTGGGGACAAAGGAAATATTGAAAGCTAGAAATAAAGTCCCAACTATGTCCCATACCTCATTTTTGTATTGTCTAAGCCTAAATTGCTTTGTTTGATAAATGTCCTTCACCTGATTGAAAATCAATTCAGAATCATCGAAGAATGTTAATTTGTCAATGACCATGTCTTTAGCATCTCCCAACCCCAACACCAAGGCCTCATACTCTTCTATGTTGTTAGTTGTTTCAAATTCTAATTTGTATGAGAGTGACACCACCTCCTTTGAAGGGGAAATGAGAACTATGCCAGCACCAAAACCCTCCTTTGAAGATGAGCCATCAAAATACATGTTCTAGACTTCATTTCCTTGGCCTAGATATGGTTGATTTTTGCATTTGTTGACTGATATTTCTAGAGCATCATCATTAATATGAAAAATAGATGACCCAATTTCATCCTCTACAACATAAATTGGATGATTACCTGGATTCTAATGATCACTCACAATGTAATCCAATCTTAATTATTTGTACAATCTTCTATGTTCTCCTCTGAAAATAGGGATGGTCGCATATGTGAGATCCATCTGCAAGGATCCACCTAATTTATTGGCCTGGGACCTGGATAAAATAATTCCAAAATTGGGAGGTATATCAGCTACAACAATATCCATAACCATGCTTTTCATGGGAAACTGAGATAGAGAAACAAATAGATCTTTAATTAATCCCAAGAATTTAACCTTTTTGGAATCAAAAGAGTAAAGGTCCTGGTAAGGCTTGGTAATTTATAGCCCTAGCTCTTCCATGATAACATTAGGCATGACATTATGAGAGGCCCTTGATTCCATTAGGAATTTATGTAGGATTTTTTCATGTACATTCAAGGATATATAAAAAGGTGGGGAAGCATCATACCCATATTCAATGTGTGGGCCAACAATGATAGAAGGGTTCTTAGCCTGCAGAATTATCACATCAAATGAGATAGCATAAGCAGGTAGTTTCAAAACCTTCATGATAGACCTCTTGAAAGGCTCACTTTTCAATAACTCTGTCAAAGGTATAGGGATCTTGATTTTACTTAACTCATGCTCTAATTTAAAATAAGTCGGTTGTATGTCTG
>ML827236.1:17881-35272 GCA_009831015.1 Picea engelmannii | reverse complement strand
AAACCAACTTGATGAGTAGGAGGAAAATTTGATGAGAAACCTTCACTGCATACCTCAGATATGTTGTCTGAAACAGATGTAGAAGGCACTTCCTTCAATGCTTCTTTCCCTTTGTTGTTCTTTGAAGCTTTCTCTTGAACCGTTCTCTTTCGTTCCAAGTAGTCTTCATACAACACCTTCACCATCTCGGCCATGGAAAACACCGAATGTATGAACTTCTTCTCGTCTTGAGAAAGTCCTCCTGTAGATGCCATTTTCCTCCTTGAGATGTGTTCTTCCCTGGCTAACATGCAAAACTCAATTCCAAATGTCAACTAGCTCTGATACCACTTGATCCGTCAGGATTTTTCGAATGACTTATGGTTGAGTTTTTATTTGCATGCATTAATGAACCATTGGGAAACTTTAACGAAAGAACGAGAAAAGAGAATGAATTATACAGCCATTAACATAATTGCAAATATGAAATGCAACGAAAAGCAGCAAACCATAATGCACAAGTTTGATAACGGAGTTTGGCAACTTTGCCTACGTCTCCGGGCCTTTTCTCTGTGAGGGAGGCTTCTTGATTTCTTTTCAAAATCTTATTAGTACATATTTACATTACCGATTGGCTTCTAGACTGATCTGGTCTTGTTCTCCATGATCTCTAGAATCTTGCACAACTTACGGCACCTGAAATGGATGTCCCGAGCTCTCAGAAATCGTCCAACAGCATCTCTACCTCAATAGCTTCCTTGCCTCAAACTGGCTTTGACCTAGCTTTGCCTCAGCATCTCTGCTCTCCAAAACCATCCAAAAGCTTTCAAAATTTGCCCAAATGGCCTCAACATGGCCTTGGTTAAATAGTTGGGAAAGTTGGTTTCAATCTCCAACTTCCTCCATGAAATTAGG
Organism: Picea engelmannii; assembly: GCA_009831015.1. NCBI lineage: Eukaryota > Viridiplantae > Streptophyta > Pinopsida > Pinales > Pinaceae > Picea > Picea engelmannii. The sequence continues at coordinate 34,378 of ML827236.1, read as the reverse complement.
CTCAAAAAAAGCCCAATAACCCTTAAAAAAGGATTAATTACATTAAAATAATTAAAGTTGGTTGAAAAACCACTTCAAACTATATTATATGGTTATATTTGGGCGCTAGCCCCCTTCGCTGGCACGCGCGCCCCTTTAATTGGTCATATGTCGCTCCATATGGCCTAGTGCTAGCCTTGGGCTAAGCGCTGGCCCCTTCTGCATCGGCGCTTGGTCGCATGGTGTCAACGCATATGGCCATGGGCTTAACACTTTTAACCATACATAACATTTAACCCCGCGCTGGTTACATGGCTTATAATAATAAAACCGCAGAGTTAACATTTAAAACACCGCGCTAACCGCTGTGGTAACCGCGCATGGTAACATTGTAACCATTTACAATAACCGCCAACTAACTCCGCGCCCCGGGTTCCATACCGTGGTCGCATGCGCCGAGGGCTGGGGCTTAGACCCCGGCCCTTTCTTCCCGCTGAATCCAAACTTTATAACAAATTCAAATACATTATTTGCCGTTTCAATAACAAGCACTACACGGTGGCGCGTTGGCAAACGAGATTTGCGAAGTCTTTGGCATAGTTGGAGGTTACCGGTTCGAATCCGGTCGGCTACAAAATATTTAATCAAACCAAAACCAAACAACCAATTACGGGGTGCCACATGGCAGCCCGTGACTGGGCCACGTGGCACCTTTCCAACCAACCAGAACACGACACGCGTCAAGCGCTGATTCGCCCACATGCCCGCCACGTCACTTCGCCACGTCATCTGACACGTAAACCTGCCACGTCATCACTGTACGATGCTGACGTCATCCGTGCCATGTGTCACCCTTCCAGTGGTGACACATGTCACTCTAGGATTGGTCTAAGTGTGCACCGAAAATGCCAAATTAGCCTGACACGTGTCACGCTCTGAGGCTGCCACGTGTCCTGTACGGACCTGCCATGTGTCGTCTCCTGATGATGCCACGTGTCACTGTACGGAATCGCCACATCACTGTATGGACGTCGCCACATCAGCTGTACGGAATGACACATGTCTGTATAGACTGTACGGATAGGTACAGTCAGCATCCAAAATTTTGCCTGTTTGGCTTGGCGGACAGAATGCGATATCTTCTCCATACAGACTCCGTTTGACATAAAAATTATACCACCGGAATCAGGAAGACGAGACGGACGCAATGGTGTTGGTTTCGTCGGATTCTGAGCACTTTCATTTTTGAGCATTTTTCATGCCCTGACAGCCTTCTGAATCCGATTTCGGATCATGAATGGACACTATAAATTTGTTCCGTGGGCATGCTAGAAAAATAAGAACTTCAAGGTATTTTTATGCTGCAAGAATTCTTCTTGGAGAATCCTCTTTTCTCTTTGAATCATTCAAGCACTATAGCAAGGGCCATTCCACTCACCTCTTGAGATGATTGGAATTGTATTTCTTCACCATTTTTAATTTCCATTGCATGAAGAGAAGATCTCTCTACTAGGGAACTAAGGATCCCTCCTAAGGAGGAAGAGGGGATTCATAAGTCCCGTCCTTTCTCTACGGTGCTCGCCTATCAATATATTGATCCATTGGTAGCTATATGATTGTCATTTTTTGTTTTTCATGGTTCTAGTTCTTGCAAGCTTCTCTAGCATCTATTTCTTTTTGTTTTTATTTCTATTTCCTTGTTTCATGTGTATTTGGTTATCTAATCAACTCACAAACCTTTTCCTTGTTTAGCTGACTTAACTAGGAAAGTAAGTGTTGTGTTTTTGCTCACCCCTGTGACAAAACCAACACAACATATTGACGACCATATTTGGGACTGTCAATCAAATTCCTCCCTATTTTAGTCTTGAGATCACTTCTTTATAATTGTTTGGATATGAAGGTACCAAAACCAACCTAATCCAGTCTTCCAAAATCATAATTCAGATCCAAGGCAAGAGAATTTCATTTTGAAATTTCTTTCCTGATGCGTGATAGGAAGTGCACGGATTTCAAGGCACATAGGCGTGCACATTGCACACTCTGTGCTCTGTGCGTGTGACATCCCGCATAACTCTGTGCATTGTGTGCATTCTATGTGCTTAGCACGACTGTCAAAACTACATCCCACGCACAAGTCCAATTTTTGCAAATTGTAAGGATTTTTATGAGTGGTTTGAGGGCCCCTTGCCTTCAGATTTTAATTTCCTGCACTTTCTAAAGCAAACACACTTCTCTTAGAGTCCTTTCTCGCAAGGAATATTAGCTAACATAAGCAAATAGGGGTACAAAGAATCACAATTCTTCTCTTTGCTTTGTTGCCACATGGATGGCTCATTTGGCATTTAAAACATTGAGTTAAAGTTTTTTTTTTTCAAACACAATCAATTAATTTGGGACTAGAAATAAATTTTAACTCCCAAGTATGCTCTTCCCCTGCACCTAAGTGTGATCTCAGGACTTAGAAAAGGTTGTTGAAAGGAAATTTCATCTCCCTTAAAAATCATTAGGAGAGGACAAAACCCCCCTAGTGTACCTCTTACTTTTGGAAATCACCTTAAAGCTTTGTGAGGGCCAATACATGCCCACATGTTTAAAATCTTAGGATAGTTTCTAAAAACCTTCTTAGTATAGACAACACTCTAGGAAAGTTTAAAATATAAATTAATGGGCCCATACATGCCCACATGTCTACAATCCTAGGATAGTTTCAAAAGATTTTCTAGTTTAGACAACATTCTAGGGAGTTTAAAGGATCAAGTAAGGACCCATATGTCCACATTTCTAGTTCTTTAGGGATTTAAATATTCTACAAGGTTGTACCAAAGAAATATAATAATATAGGTAAGGATATTTGTAAGGACCACACGAAGTCCACATGCTACAATCTTACACTTAACTTATTAAAAATATTTTGCACACTTTTCACTTTCTTGCACACAAAGCCACTCATTACACACATAATTTCAATTAGAATAGTGGAGGTCGTAGTAGGATTTATTTTTTAGTACTCACAAAGTACTTCAAAGGAACTCTGAAAGATCTGACTACTTCTTTAGAAATTGTCCATGCCAATTTAATTCAAACGAGGTTGGTTCATGACCCCAATCTCTCAAAATTTTCTAAGAATGCACTAAAGTTTCCTCCACATGAGGTGCCTAAAGAAATTTTTAGTCTAGGTAGGATCTCGATGATAGGCATCCAAATAACCCACCGTTATCAGGTGCTCACATTTTGAAACAATAGAATTTGAGAATAGGGATCCTTCAAATCCTCCAAGTCAAGTGTTCCTATACCATAAAGCAGGGAGATACCCATGAAGGGTAGAGGGCCGAAGTCTGGTTGTTCTTCACATCCCTCATTGAGTCACCCAACTCTTGTGAGGGTATCTAGCCCGTGACCCATTTTTTAGGTCAAAAATCTAAATGCGACATGTTTATCGAGGTACTTAGTGGCCAAACATATGATATCTACCTGGTGGTTGTGGGTTGCAATCGCACCTTGATAAGATTTTGTGTGGCTATTGGGAAATATTGCCAGCTCTTTCAAGATATGCACCCTCTACCCATCATTATAATGGATTACTTCAACCTTCACTAGTTCCTCTTCCGGTGGATTCAAACATCACTGTCGAGTGCTATTGGAAGGCTCAGTGCTAAATCGAGAGAAAGTATGATAGGTATTTTTAGGAAACGAGCATTGTTTTTTCCCCACGTGGAAAAAATCCACCTATCCACATGCTTGTTTATTTTATAGTTGATTTATGTATGATGTTCATTTGATTACATACAATTGTGAGTTATACTATTTTGTGAAGGTCAAAAATATAAAAAGATCGTATTCATTTATTTCTCTCTTGTCACCACAGAATCCTCGTCGTTCTAGACTCTTGTAGAATCTCCCTCCTATTCTAAGAGGAGTCCCTAGTCTCACCAACTCATCAGCCCCACCATCTCACACCCCTGTGAGTGCTACTGTCTTGGGATCGGCTTTACTTGGTTCCACTTTTCTTGGGTCAAATACCCAATCCAATCCATATATTGGTTCTCCTTCACAAGGAGGCAGGGGAAAAACTTCTTCTCAAGGGAGAAGTACAAACACACCAAATCCCTCTCAAAGGACAGGTCCATTACCTACACACACAATGGATGGAACTAATCCTCCACCAAATCCCCCTTTTCCATACTTTGCATCCCTCAACATTCTTTATTTAACCTAACTCACGAATGACCCCATTTTACATTATGTTATTTGGCCCAATATGCCTACCAAGTTACCTTTAGACATTCTAAAGTTTGAAGGAAAACCAGGGGAAGACCCTGCCAACCATGTTATGACCTTCCACTTATGGTTCTCTTCAAATAGCATCATGGATGATTCCATCTGCTTGATTTTATTTCAAATAACTCTCATTGGTTCATCATCCAAATGGTATGTGGACGAAAAATCAGGGTCCCACGTGACCTTTGAATCATTGGCCAGGGCCTTTTGTCCTTTTTCCAGCTACCAATTAGTCATGAAATTTTCTTAGAACTCCTCTTTGAGTTCAAAAAAACCATTTATATCCATATATCCGACCACATCCATGAATGGTGTTGGCAACGTAGTTTGTGTAAAGCAGAAACCACCAAATAACAACATCTTGATTGGTTTCTTAAATCCCTTGTCCATGTGATCGCAAAAGATGTAGCATCCACTTTTCCTCAATCAGAAGAGGAAGCCATCAGTAAAGCCCAACAATTCAAACTCATATATGCCCAATCAAGTTACTTGTACATAGTATTTATTGATGCACCCATACCCATACCATTTGGCCAGAACAAACCTGGGATGTCCCATGTTGGGGATGGGTTGATTGGTTCTATGACACATCTCAATCCTTACAGCCACCCATCACCTACTTATGGTTAAAATCAATATCCTCAACCATATGGAGGGATGTCTTATTACCCTCCTCACACTCACCAACAGTCATATCCTTTTGTTCCCCCTCAGTCATTGGGCGAACCCCCACTTGTAACCTAGATGCATCCAGTCTCTCAATCCTATACGGGTCCACCCCCAACCGCCATATATAACATCAACAGTAGTGGAAGTACTTCAACATCCTATACACCATATGGATCATCTCCACAAAATAACCCATATTTTTCATTTCCTAGTCCTCCCTAGCCAGTTTCTCCTCCACCAGAACAACCACATGTCGGTGTTAAATTTTTTCAACCATGTCCCATTCAACAGGTTCATGATTTTGAACAGTTGAATACGAAAAATCTGGCTCACCATCTGAATAATACCAAGAATAAAGGAAAAACTTGAAACAATAACAACCCGGGGCCAAGGGGAAATAACCCCCAACAAAATCGTCCCGTTGGGGGCAACCAGAATCAAGGAAACCAAAACCCCCAAGGGGGAAACAATAAAAATCAACCACACCAAGGGAAGAACAACAATATCAGAACTAACTTCCCTTGTGCTCTATGTGGTGAGTATGGACATTATATTCACCACTTCTCGCAAATTGTTGATTACAAACAGATGAAAGAATACATGAACACACAATGCTCTCCAACACTGCCTTCCCCTCAGGCACAGGCCCCACAACATTATTTGCAACCACCACCTACGGTCATTTTGAAAAACCCTATTTCACACCAAGGTGTGATGAATACCCAACAAGATATCAACTCTACCCCACCACCAATGGGGTAATATCAAAACCCAAGTCCCAATCAACCCAAAAATATAGTCGATCGCAATATCCTCCATACCAATGAGGAAGAGATTATTTTGCAAACACATATCCATCCATATAGCTTGCCTCCTAAATCTACCCCAACCACCTCAAAAGCAACTCTCACTACATCTAGACAACCATTTATTATTCCCCTCCCTAACACTGAACCAAACCCCTGTGTACCTCGCATGCCTTTACAACGGAATGTACATAACCCTCATGCTAGGGCATCCCATAAATACAGTCTAGTCAATGACTTAGAATAGTCTCTTGTAGCCATTTCTATGTTGGAGGTCCTCCAAACCTATCCATCACAGCGCAAATCCTTGCTTTCTGCCTCGGGGGCATTTGACCCAGCAAATACTCAGCTAATCACTTTTGATTTAGATAGCAGAGAATCACACCTCCCCACTCTGGTATCTTTTCAGATACCAGTTAAGATATGGGACATCACAGTTCATCAATGCATCATTGATGAAGGTGCATCCACATGCATCATGTCCAAAGTAGTATGGAAAAAAATCATCTCCCTCGAGCTAGTGCCATCTACCATCACCCTGAGAGATTATGACGGTCAACCATCATCCCCTGAAGGGATCTTCCAAATTTACCTATAGAACTTGGGGGGAAAACCATCTTGATTGACATTGAATTTATCGATGCCCCACTTCATTACAATATATTCTTCGGATGTAGCTACATGTATATTATGAATGTGGTATCCTCTTCAATGTTTTGTATGATGATATTCCCCCATAACGGGAAAATTGTCACCATCGACCAACTTACACATTACGAGCCTAATCATTCCACCAACATTGATAACATCCTCCCCCGTGTCTGCACTAGCTCAGATTATTTTTCAATCATCGACATTGGTCCTCGAATATTCAAGGACCCATCCTTGTTAGGGACTTATCATGGACCACCACCTCTCCTAAACCCTTCTATTTCAACACAAATGTGTGCAGTTTCCTCTAACAGAACATATATCAGAGACAATATTCCTCTCACTGAGGCCCCTCCCCACATCGGATTTCCACCAGTTAGAGAAACACTTCCTCGGGAATTCCCTGGAAACACCACCGCACCACTTGTCCTGAATTTAACCTCCCCTCCAAGGGAAAATACTGGTTTGGGAAACAGTCCCCCAATCCATTACCCAAATCCCTTTTTTCTACTCCCCACCTGGATTCCAAGCATTCCAGGTAGATTCTACCCTCACCCTTCGCAACATGGTTCTTTCCATCCCAGTATGGTATCTCCATCCACCCTCCATGGTTCCTACACCATCTCTCCCTCCTCGGATAGAGGGATTACCGATGCAGATACCAATACAGGCTCCTACCACACCACCCCCACCCCCAACCAGTAGCAACACTACCACTACTGGGGGGAAAATGAAGACAAAAGGAGCCCATAGCTCCACTCCCTCCCTGAGATCAACCTCCTTGTGCACTATGCAAAAGAGAAGGAAACCCCACTAATAGATGCCCTACTCTTCTCGAGTTACGCAATCTTATCTAGCTCCCTAAAGCAACCCTATTGATTTCCACTCCACCAAGTACATCCACCACTACTATGGAGTCCTCAACCACACACAAGAAAGGGTTATGGACCAATTTTTCATGTGCCATATGCCCAGAATATGGCCATTACAGTCATCATTACCCATATCTATTCCACCAAATGTTAGCCGCAGTATGCCACACATCTTTGAATGAGCCCTCTCAGGATCTCCCTAATGAGGCTCACATTATTGACATTCGTTATATGTATTCGTCAGTTCAAACAAACCACTGATATCCATATAGTCGACCACATCCATGAATGGCATCGACAATGTAGTCTGTGTAAAGTAGAAACCACCAAAGAACAACATCTTGATTGGTTTCTTAAATCGCTCGTCTCTCTGATCGCAAAAGATGTAACATCCACTTTTCCTCAATCAAAAGAGGAAGACATCAACAAATCCCAACAATTCGACCTCATATATGCCCAATCAGTTTACTTGTACACAATATTTCCTAATGCACCCAAACCCATACCATTTGGCCAGGAAAAACCTGAGATGTCCCATGTTGGGGATGGGTTGATTGGTTCTATGACACATCTCAATCCTTACAGCCACCCATCACCTTCTTATGGTGAAAATTAGTATCCTCAACCATATGGAGGGACATCTTATTACCCTCCTCCCATTCACCAATAGTCATATCTTGTTGTTCCCCCTCAGTCATTGGGCGAACCCCCACCAGTACCCTAGATGCATCCAGTCTCTCAATCCTATATGGGTCCACCCTCAACCCTCATATATAACCTCAACAATAGTGGAAGTACTTCAACTTCCTATTCACCATATGGATCATCTCCACAAAACAACCCATATTTTCCATTTCCTAGTCCTCCCTAGCCAGTTGCTCCTCCACCACGACAACCACATGTCAGCGTTAACTTTGTTCAACCATGCCCCATTCAACAAGTTCATGATTTGGAACAGTTGAATACAAAAAATCCATCTCACCATCCAAATAATACCAAGAAGAAAGGAAAAACTTGAAACAATAACAACCCGGGGCCAAGAGGAAATAACCCCCAACAAAATCGTCCTGTTGGGGGCAACTAGAATCAAGGAAACCAAAACCCCCAAGGGGGAAACAATAACAATCAACCATGCCAAGGGACAAACAAAAATCTCATAAATAACTTCCCTTGCACTCTATGTTGTGATTATGGACATTATATTCACCACTTCCCCAATTTTTTCGATTACAAATAGATGAAAGAATCTATGAACGCACAATTCCCTCTGGCACTGCCTACCCCTTAGCAGGCCCCACAACATTATTTGCAACCACCTCCTACAACCATTTTGAAAAACCCTATTCCACACCAAGGTTTGATGAATACCCAACAAGAGATCAACTCTACCCCACCACCAATGGGGTAATATCAAAACCCAGGTCCCAATCAACCCAGAAATCTAGTTGATCGCAATATCCTCCATACCAGTGAGGAAGAGATTCTTCTGCAAACACATATCCATCCATACAGCTTGCCTCTTGAATCTACCCCAACCACCTCAGAAGAAACTCTCTCTACATATAGACAACCATTGATTATTCCCCTCCCTAACACTGAATCAAACCCCTGTATACCTCGCATGCCTTTACAACAGAATGTACATACCCTCTTGCTAGGGCATCCCATAAATACAATCTCTTGTAGCCATGTCTATTTTGGAGGTCCTCCAAACCTGTCCATCACAGTGAAAATCCTTGCTTTCCACCTTGGGGGAAGTTGACCCAGCAGATACTCGGCTCATCACCTTTGATTTAGATAGCGGAGAACCACGCCTCTCCGCTCTAGTAGATTTTTAGATACCAGTTAAGATCTGGGACATCACAGTTCATTGGTGCATCATCGATTAATGTGCATCCACATGCATCATGTCCAAAGTAGTAGGAAAAAAATCATCTCCCTCGAGCTAGTACCATCTGCCATCACCCTGAGAGCTTATGACAGTCGACCATCATCCCCTGAAGGGATCTTCCAAAATTTCCCTATAGAAATTGGGGAGAAAACCATCATGATTGACATTGAAGTTATTGACATCCCACTTCATTAAAATATCTTATTCAGACATAGCTACATGTATGCTATGAATGCAGTAGCCTCTTCAATGTTTCGTACGATGATGTTCCCCCATAATGGGAAAATCGTCACCATCGACCAACTTACACATTACAAGCCTAATAATTCCACCAACATTGATAACATCCTCCCCATTGTATACACTATCTCCATGTTTTTTTAGTCATCGACATTGGTCCTGGAATATTCAAGGACCCATCATTGTTAGGGACTTATCATGGAGCACCACCTCTCCTAAACCCTTTTATTTCAGCATAAGTGTGTGTAGTTTCTTCTAACAGAACAGATATTGGAGACAATACTCCTCTCACTGAGGCCCCTATCCACATCAAATTTCCACCAGTCGGAGAAACACTTCTTCGAGAATTCCCTGGAAACACCACCGCACCACTTGTCCCAGATTCCCCCCCCCTCCAAGGGAAAATCCAATTTGGGAAACAGTCCCCCAAGCCATTACCCAAATCCATTTTTTATACCCCCCACCTAGAGTCTAAGAATTCCAGGTAGCTGCTACCCTCACCCTTCCCAACATGGATCTTGTCATCCCAGTATGGTATCTCCATCCACCCTCCATCGTTCCTACACCATCTCTCCCTCCTCGGATAGAGGTATTACCGATGAAGATACCAATACAGTATCCTACCACACCACCCCCACCCCCAACCAACAACAACACTACCACTACCGGGGGAAAAAGAAGATAGAAGGAGCCCATAGATCCACTCCCTCCCTGAGCTCAACCTCCTTGTGCACTATGTGAAATAGAAGGACACCCCACTAACAGATGTCCTACTCTTCTTGAGTTACGCAATCTTATCCAACTCCCTAAAGAAACCCTATTTCTTTCCACTGCACCAAGTACATCCACCGCTACTATGGAGTCCTCAACCACACACAAGAAATGGTTACGAACCAATTTTGTATGTGCCATATGCTCAGAATATGGCCATTACACTCATCATTACCCATCTCTACCTCAATTCCGCCAAATGTTAGCCACAATACGCCACACATCTCTGCATGAACCCTCTCAGGCTCTCCCTACTAAGGCACACATTATTGACATTCGTTATATGTCTTCATCAATCCCCGCATGAATGAGATACCATCCACAGTATTGTGACATTTAGTTCATTTGAAGCGAGCCATCACACCCTGTACACAATATATGTTCTACGTCCTCACCCCTTGAGGACAATAACACTTACCCATTGACGGTTCACCCTGATGTCTCCCAACATCCCCTATATTCTCGCAGGTTCCATATCAATGAAGATATCCTGAAGGAATGGACTACCTCTGATTTCCCTTGGAATGCGCTCCATCATCGAGCACTTTTTATCTCACAAAAGGTCTTTCACCCTCTTGATCATGACTACCTATGCATGATCGAAACCAAGTATTTCATTCCTCTGGGGCATGTTGATTGGTTCAAAAACCCCTATATGTCCCTTCATACATCCCCTACCTAACATCCATCCAATTCAAAAAATACAGGACGATAAGGTCACTAATCTGTCTCTTGCATCTCCCGGATCGGTAGCCCCATGCTCCTGTAATCTCCAAATCACCTCACAGCTCTCTCGCCAGATCAACAATAGTGTCAGCGCAAATGAGGTGGAATTGTGGATCCACCATCCATATATAGGACCTTTTTCCCAGCTTCCACATCCTGTTACAGGAGCCTAGAGCCTTCGTTTTCTGATCTGTTCTCAACCACAAGATCCTGATCCAACCATCTACACATTGACATTCCCTGGGTTATCATCTACACTTCTCCCCATAGGAGAATTTTCTCATGCCACATTCAGGTACGCATGCTCACTTTCAGTTATATCAAGTAGATGTTATATGTTCTTTATCATCAGATATTGTTCATGTCGGGTATTGTTTTTTTTACATGCAGGTACTTGTTCATCAAGCTTGCAGCCCCTTCAAGTAGATGTTTGAAACTAGCATGTAATTTACTCCCTCCGTAAACAATTGCATATCCGAGTCACACCTTCTGATAGTTTCTTGTAGGGTCCCTACATTTGGCTATGTAGTTTCTTTACCTCTGCAACATTTTGGTATTGTCAATTGATAGCACTCTCCCCCACATGAGTTGTCCCATTCATAGTTCCCCTTGGCAACTTGACACTCATGTTGATTTCACACCCTAGGATTGGGAGTCTCAATTGTATTTTTCATTTCTGAGAATGAACCCCATACTTATTCTTATCATATTGCTAACCTTCCCAATGGACTCCCCGAGTCATATCATCTTACACTTGGTTCTATTGAAAGCACCCCCACAGTTCCATTTATCCCTCCATCTATTCCACCATTAGTTTTCCCATTTTCAGATTGTCCTCCATCCATTTACCTAATACAGAAACTCACCCATGGGACCCCCACCCTCTACCAGTTCTCTTTCACAAAATTGTTCTCTAACAAGACAATCCATCTTTCACTGGGTCACTCGTTTCTATATCTATATACTCAACCCTAATTATTCTTTATTTCTTTGGTAATTGTATAAACCCTTGTTTTCAGCATATACATATCTTTTTTAGTCATCATCCGCGATGTCCTTCTTTTACCTGGAAACGTAGCCCATGTCGCCCTTTGTTGGGGCATCCACCCTTTTTTTATCGACATCATTAACAAACCCCAAGTATTCCAAATCCATGTACCCATGGTCTCTGATTTTTCCCACTTTGTTAGCCTCTGGCACAATTTAACCCCATATATAGTCACCCCCCTGACACTAGATCCAATTTTATGGTTTCTTCCAATCATCCCTCAACACCCCAACCAAGCGAAGTCTTGAATCCCATAGCATCTTGACTTCATCCATGTTACCCATCAGTACCTGACATCATCTATTCCTTAGTGGATTTCAATAAGCTCATTTTTTCTTGACGTCGAGTCTCCCTTCCTGTCGACCTCAACAAAGTTTACAGAAGGGCGGCAATATATTGACTCTCATTACCTTTTCAATGAGGAGTCTCAGACGAGATAGAGAGAGTCATCATTTCTTTCTAATTATGTTGACCCCCATAACATTCAAATTCAACACACTCTCATGTTAAGGTGGGTTTTACTATGTGACTGTTGCAGCTTTCCATATCAGTCGAAGACCTTTGGATTTGATAGGACATCAATGCCTATGAGTCATCGAAACTTCTTATAGTCATCCTTTACTCGCTTCAGAGCCCGCTCACCATTCAGAATTGTCATATTCCATTATCAACCACCCCCGAGGGTGCTACAGTTATCTGCATCATCATACATCTCCATTTACAGTCCCACATTTTGGTTTCATGACACGATCATGGGGCATGCCCACCTCGTTTGTATATAGATTTTATTTTTTCTTACTGGAGAAAGGTTTGGTTCCCACAGTTTTCCCTCTCCCTCCGGAAAATATCTCTTGCAGTTCCTCTCTTCACTCTTCCACACAATGGAACCATCAACAAAAGAAACATTGATCTGTTTCAGCTATATGTATGCTCCTAACCTCATACATCAGGGGGCATCTGTTATCACCGAAAAATCATCCGCAACATTACAAACAATGGTTGAATAAAGACATCAATGCCAACAACAATTAGTACACCTACAACACCAAAATCAATCAAAAAGGCACAAAACTATATACTTGGTTCAAAAATTAAAGTGCGCAAATTCACCAAAGGAAAGGAAGTGCGCGCACTTTGCACATAATGTGTAGGCTAACGAATCCCTAATTGCGCATTGTCTGCAAGATGTGCGACTGTCTATGAGAAAATCCATGCACTTCTCATGAATGACACATTTATAAATCTTTTTGGCCTCTCAACCACTTCCTGTATGACCCCCAACACGATTTGACACTCAGATTTGAGAGAAATATATCTTGGAGGCTGGTCAAGGGCTAGGAAGTGCCCTAAAAGGCCCCTTGTTCACACTATGAACTAGTTGTATATTTCCATGAATGGACACTATAAATGTGTGCCATGGGTGTGCTATAAAAATAATAACTTCAAGGTATTGTTATGTTGCAATAATTCTTCTTGGAGAATCCTCTTTTCTCTTTGAATCATTCAAGCACTATAGCAAGGGCCATTCCACTCACCTCTTGAGAGGATTGACATTGTATTTCTTCACCATTGTTACTTTCCATTGCATGAAGAGAAGAGCTCTCTATTAGGGAACTCAAGAGCCCTCCCAAGGAGGAAGAGGGGATTCATAAGTCCCTGCCTTTCTCTACGGTTTTATCCTATCAATATATCGATCCATTGGTAGCTATATGATTGTCATTTTTTATTTTTCATGGTTCTAGTTCTTGCAATATTCTCTAACATCTATTTCTTTTTGTTTTTATTTCTATTTCCTTGTTTCATGTGTATTTGGTTATATAATCAACTCACAAACCTTTGTCATGTTTAGATGACTTAACTAGGCAAGTAAGTGTTGTGTTTTTTCTCACCCTTGTGACAAAACCAACACAACAACTAGGATAGAGGTCAGTTTCATTAAAAAATATTCTAGAGTCATCTCCAATGTCATTACCCTCATCCATCTCCTCAACTTCATGTTCCTAAAATGGGGAACAACCCTTTGATATTCAACATTTTTCCTTTCCCTCTGCATGATTTGTGTTAAGCCCTAAATAGTGGCTCATTACCCGTTAATTGCGGCATATTACATTAGTAATGATATTTTATTTATGTTGGCTTTAGTCCATTATTTGTAATTGTACCTCCTAGTCTCCTATATATACCAAGGAGAGATTTTCATTTGGAATCATCTTGTATTTGGACATTTATGTGGGGTATAAGGAGGTTTCCCCCTTGAAGAGGCTTATTACCTGAAATTATCTCTTTTTCAAGGCATTGAGTACTTATTCTAAGGTTTTTCTATGCTATATTTATATTTGGTTCTTAACATATGGTATAAGAGCTCAAGGTCTTGGGGTTTCACTGCTACATCTTAGACACCTTGGAATTTTCTCTATAATTTTTTTTCTACAACATTTTCCAAGGAATGGCTTGGAGGATATTTAGCAGATGGATCAAGTTATGTTGGGTTAAAATTTCAGCTCCTGAGACCTTATACTTTCGTAGATACAACCTGTGTAAGATAAGGTTCTGGAATCATCCTGAATTGAGTCATTGCGGAATTTTCGCTATAATTTTTTTTTTGTAACGTTTCAGACCCTAAAATATGAATGTTATTCACAGAAATTAGTAAGGTATCTTTGGTAAAATTTTCATCTACTGGGTCATATTAAATTTGCAGATACACCTTGTGGAAGATAGGGTATCTTACTAATCCTATTGACTAGTCTCAAGGAGGTGTTCCAGGTCAAACAATCCCAACTTCTTCCTCGAGTATCCAAATTGAGTGACACTAGTTGTATTGGATAGTGGACAGTCCATAGTATTTATGGTACGATTTTAAGAATTTATATCAATTATTTTGTGCAGGGCACGCTATACAAGTGAGATCTCCTGGAAAGGCCAAAAATAAGCAATTTGTGGGGAATTTACCGTAAATTCTACTTGGCACATCCAATTTTGATCAGACCTGTGGAATTGCAGAGAAGAAATATCATAGAACTACAAAAATAAAATTTCATACCCAGAAGGGCCAAAATTTTGGAGATACAATAAAAGGAATATTGTCTAGCGAAACCACCTCAAAATCAAGGTTTAAACTGATACTTGGCCAACATGCCACCAAAAAAGGAAACTTCTACACCAAATAAGCCTCCAGACAGCCCTACTTGGGCTCTTGATGAAGTTGAAGAAATGCGTAGGGACATAAATGATTTACAAAAGAAGACATTAACAAAAGATGAACTACAAGAGATGAGGGATTCAACGGAAGCTAATTTGGAGGCAATAAATACTAATATGGATGGTTTAAAAGGGGAGATCATGGAAGGATTGAAAAAATTCCTAATAGAGAGGACACCTGAAAGTGAAAATGTATCCCATGAAATTCATGATGAGGACACAAGGAATATGAATCAAGAATGGATAAAATCTAACTTTGGGTTGAAAACCAACCACTTTCTTAAGATCGATATGAGGAAGTTTGATGGCAAGGACCCAATCACATGGATACTTCAGATGGAGAAATTCTTTGATCTACATAATGTGCCACATACACAAAAGGTACAGATTGCTTCTTTATATTTAGAACCCAATCAATTTGTGTGGTATCAATGTCTTTGTTCTCGCAAATCACTCGTCACTTGGACAATTTTCATAGA
Organism: Picea engelmannii; assembly: GCA_009831015.1. Taxonomy (NCBI): domain Eukaryota; kingdom Viridiplantae; phylum Streptophyta; class Pinopsida; order Pinales; family Pinaceae; genus Picea; species Picea engelmannii. Next base: position 18,764 of record ML827236.1, on the reverse strand, counting down.
AGAAATGATAGCACACTATGAGGATACAAGGAGGAATACCTTCTTTATCCAATTGATAAATCTCAAGCAAAAGGTTTTAGTTATAGAGCACATTGAGAACTTCCAAAGATTGAATATAAAGGTAATAGATATTCCAGATGAGCACTTGATTGATGTATTAATAGGAACTTTAAGGGATAACATTCAACATGAGGTTCGTCTTTGGGAACCCAAATCATTGGAGAATACATTTAGGGTGGAATAAAATGTTGAAAGTAAAACTATGGCTATGGCTACTAGAAGGACCACTCCTAACATATATCAAGAGAACAATATTCCTTCTTCTAAAACACCTCAACCTACCAGGTTGACACCTCAACAATTGGAGGAAAGAAAAGAAAAAGTTTTATGCTTTAATTGTGACAGCAAGTATAATAAGGGACATAAGTGTGGTGAGAATAAATTATTCTACATAGATTGTGAAGAGGAAGAAGAATAAGAATATGAACAAGAACCATCTCAAGATGAAAATGTAGACGTGATTTCTTTTGAAGAGTTGACTCCCACGATATCGTGTAATGCATTGGCTAGAATTAGTACTCCTCAAACCCTCAATATCGAAGGATATATCAAAAATAAAAAGGTAATAGTCCTAATTGATTTTGGTAGTACTCATAATTTCATTCACTATAAATTAGCCAAAGCTCTTAATTGCTGTGTATATCCAACACCAAAGTTTCAAGTAACGATTGCAAATGGAGAAACTATCAATTGCTCAGGAAAATGCAATAACATCAATCTTACTATGGGGGAATATGTAATGAATAGTACAATTATTGATATACCCATGGGTGGTGTTGATGTCGTACTAGGAATCCAATGGTTACAATCATTAGGAACAACA